>JAOVVO010000609.1:0-49451 GCA_028564675.1 Onchocerca lupi | reverse complement strand
TATATATATTAGTATCTACGTTATTTGATAAATATCACATGAAAACGAAAAAAGCAGTTTCGAAGAAAATTTTCTTAAAAATGATCTTCCCAAAGGGAAAACTATTGAAATTCAATTTTTTTTTCCATGAATTAATAAAAAATCCGAATTATTATGTAAGAAAATTCTGAATATAAATTCAACTAGGAATTTTTAATCGCAACAATGACGATACACGTCATTAGCATAGACGTGATCTTCGGTAGATCTTCTTTAAAGGATTTAAATTACATCCATTCCAAAATAATTGCCCTCAGTGAAAACGATTTCTTTATTTTCTGTCACCATTTCTTCATCCTAAGAAAGGATAATTTGCACAAACTTTCCCAGAAACATTCTTATTAAACTTATGCCTTAAAATCGAAGCTACAAATCTTACCGGAAAGAAATTTTTTACAGAATCTGTAACCAATGACACATCTGTATCCGAACGTATCAATTCTTCTCTAGATAAATCACGAAATCATAGTCTGAGATCTCAGTGATTTTTTATAGGGAACTTTGTGTATTATATCAAAAGTCAGATTTTTGCAAAATTTTTAACTGAACTTTAAAATCGTTTTTTTTTTTTTTTTTTCAAACAATGCATTGAACTATTTCCTCCTCTCAAAAATAAAAAAATATCAATTTAAAAAAAATTATTACATTCTACAATTAGTTTTAATTTTTGCGCGATGATCTATGTTCTAGCGATGAGCATAGAATAGTTTAAATCATATGATTACATTCACAAAAAATATTCTCATCATTACGATTAATTATGATAGTGGTAATGGTAATGATAAAAACATCAATTCAGTTCCTCAATTAGCAAAGTATGGGGAATAAATTAATTGTCAATGAAATATCTCGTGCAGTCATTTCTCTTATTTTTAAATCATTTATATTTTTTAAAAAAACCAAAATAACAATTACTTTTGCAATGAAAATTGCGAAAGAAAATATCGAATATCGAAATTGTTATTTTTGATAACAAACAGCCAGTGATCCAAGTCTGTTATAAGAGTCTTGTAATAAATCAAAAAAAAAAAAAAAAAAAAAAAAAAAAATTTAGTCTATGATTACAAAAAAAATAAATGGGAAAAGTATAGCAAACTTAATGTTTGGGATGAATGTACAATGGGGCACAAAAAATCGGCCGAGGTCTTTGATCGATTGCAAGATTTGCGTAGAAGTATCAGATCATTTGGAAATACATTGATATTGTTTGCAGGAGATTTCAGGCAAACATTACTTTTAATTCCTCGATCGACACCAACGAATGAAATAAATGCTTGCCTGAGAAATATTCTACTTTGTGGCGACACGTAAAGATATTGAAATTAAGTATAAATATGCATTTCAGCTGAAAAACGATCGATCAGCTGGGATATTCTCACATCAGTTGCTGGACATTTAAATTGTATCATTGATATTTCAATTCCGGTATTAGAATGTTTAATTATTGGTAAAATTTTAACTGCTAGCATTTTAAATGCATAAAGAGAAAATTTACAGATTTTATTATCACATAACAAAAAAAAAAAAAAAAAAAGAATAAATCATTTATCATTTTGCTGCTTATTTCATTGCAATTCATTAAAATAATTCTTCTGAAATTATGTTCCGTCTAATTAATTAGTAATATGTGTTTTAAAAATCGCCTTTTAATTGAAGGATCATTCATCTCAATATAGAAAAATTACATTTGTGAAATAATTGGAGGAATATTCCATTATGTATTCGATTTAGGATATATATTTAATAAATTATAGTAAAATTTCAAAACGATTTACACCTGCGTATGCTCCAAGAATTTTTGAAATTTATTCGTTTAGAAATATTGAAAATACAGAAGGAACTTCATGTCGAATTAATCTAAGCGAATATATCACATGAACTCCTGATACCATTGTTATAGTAATAATAGTGACCCCTAGTTCAAGCATCCCCATTTGCAATGAAGTTCAGATATGCCATTCTTTTTTAAAAATCCTGAAAATTATTCAGGAAAATGCGATGTTTGTGTTTTTGAATAATAAATAAGACTATTACTGACATTATTTTGTGTTTAAAAGTACTTTTTTTTTTCGAAAAGTTCTACAGATCAATTTGTGTTCTGTAGAACTTTTCATTTTTCAATATTATAACTCTTACTGGCCAAAATATAATGCCAATATACATTCAGATTATTTGGCCACTTATGTTCATTTTTCATTATTGAAATCAATGTCTAATGGAAGTGTTTCTTTTTTTAAGTACAGGGAAAAATTCTCCTTAAGTGATTTGAAGCATGGAAGAATTCAGAATTCTGAATGCTAGTTCGAACTCAAGAATTCAACAATTGACTGATTCAAATAGCTTTAAAAGAGCTATTCAATTTGCACTTTTTTCATTAGGCACTATAAGAACAGCAATATGCAATGCATATCGCTTCAAATTTAAATCTTAATAATACATAATCAGATAGTTTCGATAATCCTTGCGAACTTCCAATATAAATAAATTTTATTTAAAAAAAAAAAAAGATATAAAACAAGTGAACAAGTTCAATATTCTTTGTCTTCAACAATAACTAACAATATCACTTTTCATTATCTCGACAGTCTAGAAATTATGATGGATTTTCTCTTTCTCCTTCCATCTCACTGATAGTTTCCACTCATTCATCATGAAAGACATAAATCTTCTCAACGAATGATTATTTTGCGACGGTCAAAGTGCAAACCGGCAAAAGGGAATTCATCATTTTCTGGCATACAGAAGAGATCAAATGATGCAACAACTGGTCGGTACATGTAATATGCATCGTATCCAGATCTATTTTAGCTTCTTTTCCATCTACCTTCAATTCAATTGTATTACCGGAATTCCGTATAATTGCTTCGTCACCGCAAAGTTCACTCAACGTCTTCATTAAACATTCTATTTCATTGGGTTTTACATTCCATTTTGCAAGATCTGAAATGTGCAAATCATAGGAAAAAAACGGAAGTTTTAGTTGTCTTTCTATATATCTGAATAAAAAAGCAATCAAGAACAAAGAACGTAAACGAGATCAATATACTGTTAGCTTTTGTTTACAAGCTTAAAGAAAGACAAGGGCTTCAATGATCGAGTAAGATTAATAATTGAGATAGGAGAGTGCAAAGACATATAAACTGAACTCGACTATCATGGTAATTATGTCATTGCTCCAAAATAATTATATTAAATAAATTCTGATTCTGATCATATGAAAAGCAATGTACAAGAACGACAAGAAATCCATCCAATTTTTAACCGATCTTTTTGTCATACATAGCAATCGTTTACTATAGGTAAAAACTTTAATGAATGGAAAACAAAATTGATTTGATCAGGAAAAGCATAAGCACATTCATAAACCTACTTTTATCAGGCACCGGATTTGTCTGAGCATGCAAAATTGCGGCCAGAGTTGCATCAGCAAACATATCGCTTACTGGATTCGATGTCCACTCAATAATAGCGACATGTTGCGAATAATAAACTAACACATGGATCCGTCCCTGTCAAAATATGAACATGCTCATTGATTGTATGATACAATAAGTAAATGCTTCAAACTTTTATACTTATAAGTGTATTTTTCAGTCAGCCAAATTATTGATAGTGCTTCTTCCTATCAATAATTTGGCTGACTGAAAAATGCACTTATAAATGCAAAAGTTCAAAAATAATTAATTTTCTTTTCATACGAATCAAATGCAACTGTGAGAATTTGGAAGTCAAATTTATAGATATAAATTCATTTCTATCAAAACTGTCATCTCTTTCTTAAAGATGCGTAAATCCTAGACGTTTATGAGAAATGTTTATAAAAAATGTATGTTTAGCAAATGATAAAATAATTTCTATTATATAATAAAATGTACTAACATCAAACAATTTGATAGAATGACTCGGATCAGAGGTATCTTTGGAATCAATTTCATCAAAGCTCACATCACCAGCTACTTGTTGCAAATTATGAAGCAGTAATGTAATCGTACCACTGTAGAAAACACTCTCTCGTTGTGTCAGGATACTACTTGACAAATCCGTATATGCTGCAAATGTAAAGAAATCCAACATAAGAAAGCTACAGCATTATTTCCCAGCGAAAAAGCTGAGTATTATTTACTAGATATTTAAGCTGCTATTGTATTATTAAGTTAAACAAACATCATCACAGTTGAAGAATCAATTACAAATAATACCAGCCGGAATAGCTTAGTATTTTGACTTTCAGCTCAAATTTGTTTCAGAAATCAGAATAGAAATCCACCCAAGAATAGTCAACAGATTGTAACTTACAAATATTTCCATTTTGCGATTCACCCAGTCATAATATTAAATCTTAACTACCAGGAAAAAATTTTCAGAAAGCATAAAACATACCACTAAGATCATCGGCATGCATTAAGTGATAATTAAAATTTCGTCGAATCAAGACACCGCTCAAAATTTGCCCATCTTTTGGTGGTGACATTGCCATTTTTCCAACAACCTTCAAATTAATTGAAAAATATTGATTATTAAACATTATTTTTCAATATAACCCTTAGCATTATGTTTTAGCTGGTTAAGTAAACCAAAAACATTAGTTTAGTTGGAACGATTTAAAATGTGACGTCGATAGGTCTTAGAAAAAAATAAATATCTTGCATTTGAAGTAATCGGACTAAAACATTAATGCTATATTTGCAAAGTATGTACTCTATTTTGGAAAATGAATTCAAGAAAGATGCACCTTTGCAGTTTTTTCTCCTCTAAAATGCAATTCGACTGATTCAGTATTTCGAGGATTATATACCTGCAAAAGTTTATTGGAATTTCTATGGTGAAAGTAAATCCAAAAAGATCCGGATCAAAACAGAAGTCAAAAAAATTTTGTCTTAATCTCATTTAAATGAGATTTTTGATGGATTCAAAAATGCATGTCTTACATTACCCTCAGTTACATTACCAATGTTTTCCCCAACAGTTGCAAGTATTGCAAGCAAGAGGTTTTTGATTATGAGATTTTGCAATATTAAACAAAAAAGAAAATCACTGGAATTACCTCGATGTGAAAATCGGATTCATCTTCATACTGCCTTATAATTGCTGCTTTCAAACGATTCATTTCATTCATTTCTCCATGTACTAGTACAAGATGTGGCGGACGAAGAGCACGAATGAAATCCGATGTTTGGGTATAGTCTGTGTGAGCCGAGAAACTAATATAAGCGACCTGTAAGAATTATAGTTCATCAATTTTTATTTCTTTTTCTTGATAAAAAAGTATATTTGAAAATGAGAACGCCATTCTGGAATCCTCAAGTAAAAAAAAAAAAAAACTTTTCTTTTATCCCAGAAACTTGCTTACTGTACCATGAAGATTTTTGCAATACTTCCTTATTTCCTTTTATCCCCAGAAAGAAAGCTAAATATAACTTATAAAAAACATTTTTATAATTACTTTGTTCATATTTATGTACTTTGAAATTATTAAAACCAAATTATTGAGTTTATAACATTTAAAAAATCTATAAAAAAATGTTTTTTTTTTTCAAAAACTCATTTGATAAATCCTAAAATCATAAAAAAAATTACCTGCAATCGCATAGCCAACTTTTGTCCGTTCAATGCAACAATTTCCTCTGGTTCTGATAAGATATGCTGGAAATAGATCACACTCAACATACAATTTTATTAAAAAATAAAAAATTTGTTGCACTTGTCAAAGATTGCAAAACAAGGTACATTTGTCAGTGATTTAATTTAATAAATGAATTAGAGATATACAGAGACTATCGGAAATATTAATGGAGCATGATTTAAGCATGAATTCCTATCTTGCCACAGTTTATTCGGTAATCGGTATTTCGGTTCTGGTCATGTATTAAGTAATTAAGACTTGGTATAACTAATTTAAGTATAAATAATTCAATCATTTGAAACTAGTTATTTATGTTGTCTAAATTCGTTTTAGGACAGGCATGCTTAGTTACAGTTATGTTTTTGTGAAGCTTGAATACATGACAATAAAACACACACAAAAAAAGAGTGAATCAATGAAAGAGTGAAAGAATAAGTAAACCTTAGCAAGAGTTCCTTCGACACAATAACCAGCTATGATACAACCATTTTTAGAATCTGTGCACCAGTTCTCGAAAAGCTCTCTGCTGAGACCATTCTGCAGCATACCTGGCGATGCAAGCACAACACATGGACCCACATCTTCAAAATGATCGATACTCTGCAAATTGAACTTATTTTTAAAAACCTTCCATAAATGAGATCTTAAAATTTCGACAAGTAAATGATAAATTTCATTAATGACAGCAAGACTGAGATGTTTTAAAACGCTAAGCTTCAGATTATGGTTCACTATACTATTCATTCCAAATTACGTCCATATCCATGACAGCAAGTAGAGCAATTAGTAGAAGATCCCCGAACAAATTAAATTATTGAAGCCCAATATAAAAAAATCACTATCTGATAATAAGTAATCATACCTTCAAGTTGGAAACGTGTTTAAAAACGAATGGATTATTCAATGCTATTTGTTTCTGTATACGACTATTCATTCCACTTACAAACGTCTGATAAACAGCCATACATTTTTTCGCTAATGAACTAGCATCTAAAAGCAATATCCTTCATAATTAAACACCAGAATTAATTTAAAACAAATGCTGCTAGATAAAACATCCTTTATTAGAATAAAGATGGTTCAATTATTACATGATAATATGAATTTTAATATGATAATATAGATCCCAGTGGCACAAGACTCTGAAATCTTAGAATTTCAACCTCACCTATTATAGGTTTAAGCTCAATGACAGTGGTTTCGTTGATATTTCAACAAAGCTTATTCTAGAAAGTATAATGCTACATGAATGATTTTCTAAAATTTTTGATGCTTATCCATAATACCCTATCTTTAGCAATTTACAGGATGAATAATTACAAGAAATCTTCATTATCTAATGCACTACTTTCACTTTTGCTGAGAACCATAAAGGTTGGCATAATCGAATCAGCAACTAATATAGTAATTTCAAAACTATGTAAAATGCTATTGTGTAGCAACAGACTGTACATCACTTGCTCACTTATATTGATTAATGTTCTATCATAACCCACATAATTTATGAATTCGAAACTCTCTTTTTGAACTAGAAAGAATATTTTTGAACTAACAATATACTGGAATGTCTTGTAGTTCAGGATGAGTCTCCCAATATTCATCTAAAATAAGCAATAATTCTTGAGCCCGCCCAAGAGCAAACGCAGGAATTAGACAGCGTCCACCTCGTCCAACAATTTCATGAACAATGCTTGTAAACCTGAAAAATGTTCAATGAAAAAGGATAAAATGGCTAGAAGCCCATTTTTGTATTAAATCCTTTACATCTATTGTTTTCAAAATAACTAAATCTCCTCTTTCCTTATGTGAATAAATCTAGCTCTTTCTTTATTTCTCTGTATACTTTCATTTACGAAATACTGTCCTGTGAATAAGGTCTTTTCATTACATTTTTAGGCTATTCGAAAAAACAGTGGCTTAAAAAGCTAATAAAAAAGCTATATATTCTTACAAATAATCAAGATTATAACGCTGAACTTGAATTTAGATGCATATTCTCCTAAATTTTACACCTTTTTTCCCTTTCATCACGGCTTTCGTGAATTTGTGTACCATAAGTTGATTCACAGATCAAAACATCTGGCGATACGGTAGGTAATTCAGCGGCACATAAATGACGGTCTTCGAGCCTTGAAAAATCTCCCGTATACAATATTCTAACGCCAGCAATTTCTATCATGAACATGCAAGCGCCCAAAACATGTCCCGCAACATGACACCAAAACTTGATACCATTCACTTCCTTCTGCTCGTGAAAATCAATTACCTAAATTAAAGGGAACATTAAACTGGCATTTGTTGATACTAAAGTAATAATAGTCAGATTCTATCGCTTGCGGTTGAAGTGAATTAAATCAAAAAGGCGTATTTTCATAAATGGAAGATTTTTCAAATTAAAGTAAAATCAAAAATAAGTGAAAATTTTGGAAATATTAAATTCTAATCTTGTTTATAAAAAGTATGAAAATCTCATGGTTTAGTCTGCCAACGAAAAATAAAATAGGTATACAAGCAAAAACAAACCACAACTAATAATGAGTAACCCTGACCTCAATTTTTTCCATACTTTTTTCTAGGTCTTCTTCGTTATAAAGCATTCGATTATCACTTGAACCACCATACTTCGAAACCTTCAAATAGTCACCAATCGACATACGATAAATGGCTTTCGTTGCATGTGTCATGAAACATCGACCACGGAATGCCGTCTTTTCGAGCAACCATGGCAAGGCACCACAATGATCCAGGTGAAAATGTGTCACTAACAATAAGTCGAGTTCCTCACAATCCACGAAATCGACAAATGGAAGTGCATCCACACCGCTCATACCCGGATGTATACCACAGTCTAGCTAGAAATAAAATAAATTTTCCATCGAAAAATATTCATTAATTTAATCGAAATGACTTCATCACAATATATCTATTAATCGACGATGCTATGTGCTTTGAAATCAAAAAAAGACGGAATGAACCAAATCTCACCAATATTTTCTTCCCTTTGAAAGTCAAATAATGACATGATCGGCCAACTTCCTGTCCAGATCCTCTGTAAACAAAATGTATTAGAAATTATATAAATACAGAAGCTTAATAATGTTGTTATTGCAAGTAAACAGCAGCAAGATATTAGATTTAATATGGTTTTGATGAGTAGATTGTGATATTCACAACAGTGACACCGCTTGTCGCAAAAATATTTCCTAGTAGGAATTAATTTGGCCAATAACCAAGTTAAACTGCACAAAATTACTGATTTAATTCAAGCACTTCACAAAATGTCTGAAATTAATAAGAAGAAATAAAAACCTACAATGGAGTGATGACAAGAGTGTCGGAGAAATCATCCATACCATCGGTATCCATCTTAAAATTAGAACCACTTTATTCACATCTGTCCAGTACTCAAAAATTCATTCAAATAATGCATATTTTTCCTGTTTCCCTCTAAAAGATTGCAGAAATTAAAGGCTTTTCTAGAACTTTCAGTATTCGTATCGGATGAATGAAAAAGACAATAAAAATTTGTTACTTTAAGTTCTGTAAGAATATTAGAAAATAAACAACTCGAAAATAAATAAAACAAATAACATTTCATCTAACTCCGCTTTTCCCATAATCCATACTATTTCATGCCCTTTAACCCTCATAGTTTTATCATTGAATGTTGTAACGAATGAAAGTTTTGCAAGAATATTCGAAAATAAATAAGTATCTCTTCATCTAATTCTCGCATCTTTCCGTAATCCGTACTACTTCACGCCCCTTGACTCTCATCGTCCCACATCTCCCAACCTTCGCCATTCCATCCCTCAAGGATTCCCACTACCTCACCATTCCACACCTAACAAATCTGATCTGCTTTTCGAAATTTTGAAACGCAAGCCCCACTAGATCACCAAATTCTGGTCGGTATGAAACGCCGCGTCCCCTCCAAAAAATTTTTTCTCAACACCCACCTACCTGTTCTTCATAGAGCAATATTCAGCTTATATTTAACAGTAATTTCTTCCCACATTATCTATCCTCAGGTTTCCCGAAACAGTACCTCAAATTATTTCTATCCCATCTCTATTTTCCGATAAAATATCCACTCTGAAATATCCTTTCGATTTCATTCAATCTGTGTGTTCAATGAACGTACAATACTTACAGCCCGTTCATTTTGTACTTGGAAGTGAAAAGAATATTAGTAAACCAAAATATTTATGCAGAATATATTTATATATGTATACATATATGTATAAATATATATAGATATATTACATAAAGGCGAAAAACTAGAGTCGAAAAAGATTTCGATCAAACGATCGCTATAATGGCAATAAATTCATGAAAATGAAGCAAGGAACCGGAAATAATAATAAAGTTATGCAAGAATTTTACGACAAAAGTAAGTAAAAAATATCGGGAGAACAACAGAGAGATAAGAGATAAAAGAGAACAAAAATAGAGAGATAAAAGAGAACAAAAATAAAAAAAAAAAACTGCTGATAACCTTATCCCGACGGAATTATAAAAGTAATAACGCCAAATGATAAGAGCATAATGACAACGGAGCATAGATGATACGACGCCACTGCAGTAATAGAAAAAGCATAAAAAAAATAATAGTAAATAAATTACTGCAAAATTAGTTAGTAATTATCAGAATTTATCATAAAAACAACAGTGACGTATGATCCCCAAAGACAATCAAAATGAAATTGATATCTGATCAATGCAATTCTATAAGTTAGTAATCATATTCATAAGAAACACTGATAATACTCGTGGCCATGAAACACATATAACAATAATGAGACGAAATTCGCAAAAATACAAATTTCGCCCAAATTTCTACTCCAAAAAGCAACAATATCAGAGAAAAACCATCATAAAAAAATCGGCATAAAAACAATGGAATATCAGAAATTCAACGACATTCACGCAGCATAAACTATAAACTGAAGGACACAAAAAAGTTTTTCAATTTAGTTTATAGTAACTGTATTACTTAATCAGCCATGCTTATTTAAATGGTAACGGAAGATGATCAGTTCGAACATAACAATATTTTGCAAAAAAAAAAAAAAAAAAAAAAAAAAAAAAAATCGAATAAGACTATGACTTCGGGACAAAATATTATACTGATATGATTACCTTAATAATCGAAATAATTAGATTTGAATGTTTAAAAATGCAAACAAAATGCTGGGAAATTATCATACATGCATTTAACCTGCATTGAGAATAAGAAGCGTATAAATTTGGCGCACCTAAAGATATCGCAATGCTAACCAAACGTTCAATGTAATTAATGAAAATATTCATAAATGTTATGCAGCTTTTTGTAATTGTGGTAACGAGTACATATAAACATGATAATTCACAGCTAGAACAGAAATACTTATAACCAGAAAGATTACGTAATTAGATGCAAAAACATTTAATGACTGCACTATGAAAAACTGCGCTTCGACACATTAGTTCAAGCATAAAATAATAACGATAAACTTAATCTTGATGAAAAAATTTTGAAGAACGGATATTGACAAGCAACCCCCGCAGTGAAATTATTCAAACGTTTATGCATAAAATTTAAAACCATGTTTCGTTTAATTGTGATCGCAGTCATTATGATGAAATGTTCATGATTCATTAAATTAACGATAGCAAACTAAGTCTATTCATTATTTCTAATATCTTACAGGTCTCCATTCTTTTATTTGAACATAATGGTTTCTAATAAATCAAAAAGAAATGAAAAATAATCGTAGGAAGACCAAAGAAGAGAAATAAAATATATGGAATACAATAAAAGAAATAGGCAGAATTAGAGGAATTTGATTAAAGATGCAATATATTTGTCTGATAATGAATATTCGGCATTATTCGGTTCATTTTTCTCAATTCTGATATGAAATAAGCAAAAAACAGAAAATATGATATTCAACTGTCATGTGTTATTATGTACAAATGAAATGTGTAAGGAAAGATGAATCATTCGAACAACATATGAAATTTTAAATGAAGAAAAATTCCGATTCTAAAACTTGGACAGTTTGAATTATAACATGACACAAATTATTTGATAATTAAACAAAGGAAAAAACTGACAAAAACAGAAGTGATGAACAAATAACAAAATATATAGGATAGATAAATAGATTTTGTAACAAATGTTGAAGGTTCCACGGACAAATTATGATCTGAAGAAAAAATATAAAAGAATAACATTAAAATTCATAAAAGTTATGATCGAAAAAAAATATATGATGGAAAAAAAAGAAGAAGGGAATATAAATTAATATTGCCTGTAAGTTATCAGCAGCAGAGTAACATGGCAAGAAAAAAAAAGAAAAACTTATGCTACAGCAGATAAGAAAGAAATAAAACGAACAAATAGACCTGGTGAAGATTTTTCAGATGAAACTTGAACAAGCTTGGACAAAATATAGAACTGAAAATATCATAAAACGAACAAGTTTAATATGAAAAGAGCAAGAAGTCTATACTGCAACAGATAAGAATGGAACAAAACAATTACACCTGACGAGGAATTTCCAACCTTGAATAAAACAATGAAATAGCAAAAACCCCAATACTAGCAAGTTCCTCTTGAGAATGAAATGTGGAAACAATATCGCAATTTTTTGGACCAGATCATTGAATATGAATTCAAGAACTGATTTTATTCAAACGAGAATCACGAAAATAGGCCCTGCGATTGTAATGAAGCGGTTCTGGTTCTAGATATTGATATTCACCTTATGGATATGAATATTACTATCTAGAACTAGAACCGCTTTTTTCTCAATTCTAAGGAAGTTAAGTCATTTCTTTTCCTTTTTGAATGCAAAAATCCTTTTAAATTTATTTACTTTTCTTTCAGAAAATTCTATTAGCTATATAATTTTTTTATATAAAAATTTATATCACTGACCAATTTTGATATTGGATCAAGTTGAAAATGAAAACTTTAAGACTTGGAAATTTTTGAAAAGTCGGCTAGCTTTTTCTGAAATGAAAGTTGACGAGAATTTCCGTTATACAATTTATGTGAATTCAATGCATGTACAAATGACTACTATGACGAAGTTATGTCATTTGTAATCATTTGCATACATATGTGAAGTATTGCAAAAAAAAAAAAAGAAAAAAAAAGTGTAGGGAATAGAAGTAAAAGTTCTATTTTAGGAACATTTTTAAATTTTACGGCAATGAGCATAATTGCAAAAAGAATAAGACAGAAGGTGAGCAACCAGCTGGAGCATCGTATAAGCAAATAACATTGCTATAATTACAAAGTGTCCGATAAAGTTACTTATTTGATGACATATATGATAATAAAGATATCACCTTAACCCTTCTTTAAAAAAGATTTATCCTCAAGAAGTCAACTTGACCCCTTTTTAAAATAAGATTTAATCAAAATACTCCATTTCCTAAAAATCATACTACAATGTCATGCAGTAACGGGATATTAAAGAATTCTCTCACTGCCGAGAACTAGCAAAATATCCTTCACACGAACAGGAACTAAATTTTTATTGATCAAAATTCCAGCTTGTTCCTCGAAAAGTTCCCCAAACATTAAAATAAAGGAAAAACAAAGATAAAATACGATTAAGCAACTAAATCACAGATAGTGGAGGATAATGACATCAATAAATACATTTCCTTCATTGGAAGGAAAACTTCACGATGTGTATAGATATGCAACAATATTGAATTGCAAAAAGTGGTATATAATTCTTAAATCTTGACCAATTCACATAAATTACACAGCAATAGATAAAGTATGCAATATGCAATTCAAAAAAAGAAAAAAAAAAAGTGACCAAACAATGGTAGCAAAGTAATATTATGCCAAGAAAAAATAATGGGTGGATTCATCGCTTTCTTGAGAAAACCAGAAGCTTCTATTTACAGAATAGAATTTCAGATGAAAAAAGACTACATTACAATCTCTGCGCACACTAAATAACAAAATGTTTTTACAGATAAAAAGATCCAAACAGGTGAAAAGGATTATCAACAATACAAGTTATCAACAACACAATGAACAAAATTCATCCTTCCGTATGATCAATAAAAACAAAACTTTAATTGAATTTTCCTTTTTCCATTAATCTTAATCAGATTCTACCACTTCTTTGTATTCCCAAAACTTTATCCGAATCTCAATCGTGATTTATTATCTCATTTCTACAACATCTTAGATATTCGGTTTACATTTATTTCCGTTTCTCAATTTATTCCTATTTTTTCTCTAGCTCCCATTTATACACATATTTCAATCTAACAATGTTATTGGCACAATTTAATCATTACTGCTGCATGGTAAACTAAATTTTAAATTCATATTAATGGAAAATAAAGCAATGCAGAGACATAAAAAATACATAATTAATTCAGTGGAATTGTATAAGATTAGCATGAAAGGAACAGGGAAACAGACGAATCATAACCAATAATGCATATCTGTACATATGTCAGAAAAACAAAAATACGGAAATCACTCCTGGATGCAAAGACTTTCGTTTAAGAAGAGATGAAGAGACGAAAGAGGACAAAAATTATGAGAGTATTATAAGTACGAAAATACACCACAGGCTCATAACGTCATTTCGTAACTCACATATATTTCATACTCATTACAATTTATTGGATATAAGAGACCAATAATCTAACCTCCTATATTGACAACAGAAGAATGATTGAGTGTATTATTGCGCAACAAATATAATAAATTTGAAAAGAAACGCGTGATATAATAGAACGATGACCGATGTTTTAAAAATGATTCAAAGATTTGTTAAAGATTTGTCAAAGCACTGCTGCACAAAATTAAAAATTGACTACAAATAGAGAGTGAAGATCTGACATAAAAATGAAACAGATCACATACATTTCTTTAACATCCGCTTTGTGCAACGCTTCAAAAAAAAAAAAAGTGTAGATATCGTATCGCTCATAATATAGCGAATATTGATTAAGTATCAGTGATGCTAGAACTTCACATTGTAAAACTCCATATAAAAGCACACAGAGGTTATAATGAATCAAAGAAATGAATTCCAAGAAATACAAAAAAGCATAAGAACAAACGCTACCGTACTAAATGAGTAATGCAATCCATTAGAATAATGCATTAATTTCACAAAACTGCTTACCGTGGTATGTCGTATCAACCAAAAAGTCATCTTTCATATATCAAAAGGGTCGTGTAAGATCATTTACTGCATCAGCTGCATGAAAATGAGGTTGTTGCGGTAGCGCATCAGTATTATTAGAAGCACAATTAGGTAACAAAGTGGTAACTGCACCAGCACCAAGCATCCATTGTTCTGTTGCGGCTCCAGCTGGTCCCAAAGGACCACCATATGACAGTGTGGCTCGTGGTTTTAGTAATCGATCCATTTCCGATTCTGTTACAGTTTTCACTTGCACTGCAAAAGTTTTGTTCACTGGATAGTCCAAACGGGACATTGATGAATATGTTGCAATTAGAATGACAAATCCTGATAAAGAAAATAGTTGGAAAAAGTTGGGAAAAAAAAAAGATTAAGTAATTTGTTTGCTATCTTTTCCACCAATTTAATAATCAATGACTAAATGTCTACTCCTGACCAAATAATTTACTTTAGAACTTTTGGCATAATCAGCTACGAACTTCAAATCATTATCTCAATGAAGATAATAAAAAATACATACAAAATGGAGCTTCAGCCTTCAAACGTCGCATAATTTCTTCAGCAGGCTCTATGAATTTAACACATAGAAACGGAGCACCATGTGGGCAAAATGCATGCACTACTTGGCCTACTTTCTGGCATAACATCTGTACTTGTTTTTCGTTCTGAAAATCGAGAAATCAATGAGCTAAATGAGAGTTTGTATAATGATTAGGGATAGAAATTTCTCCTGAAAAGGAATCTGATAATGAAAACGAGACAATATGTAGGAAAATGTCACATAATTAATAATACTTAATTCTACAATTACTATAGTGGTAACAATTAAATAAAAATAGGACAAAAACAACTTATAACTTACTACTCCATGCAACTGCACGAAAATCCATTGTTGTTGCTGCGGTTGCTGAAGACCAAATGGGCTTAAATTCGAACGCTGATAAGGCCCCACAGGTATTCCAGCACTGTTTACAGGTCCACTTCGTACCGCTGCATGTCCAAATGGTCCAATTCCTGCTGGCCCAGATGCAACTCGAGATTGTCGTATAGCAGCGCTACCTGTTGTCACTGTTGGCCACATGTCACTGGCAGCAAAAGCAGCTGGATTAGCAGTACTACTGTTCCACCCTAGATAACCACCACTTGGACTCTAAAAAAGAATAAAAATAGCTGCTTCATGAAATAAACATACTCCAAAAGATTTACATTGTTTGAAATTCCGAAATCGATTCAAATTTAATCGTTAGATGAAGCAACAAATTTAGAACTATTGAGCTATATCATAGAAATGTTGTAAATGATTCAGGAGAGTCACCCTGTCTTACGTTGGCTGAAGAAAATATGAGATCTAATTGCCAAATGCATCAAATTATTAAACATTTTGAAATCTCAAATCAGTCTTAGCCAAATGTAAAACGTTTATGCCATATTAAGACAAGTGCTTTAATTAAATTCTAGACCATTCCAGAACTAATTCTAATTCTAAAACTACGGCAACAAAAAAACTACAAATATGCAAAAACAAAATATTAAGAATCAACATATAAATAATAGGAAAATGACAATATAAAAAGAATTAACCCTGTTAATAGTTTGCAGATCATTTAAGTAATTAGCCGTTGTAGTTACAGCACTCGATGCATTAATGGCAGTACTACCTTGTGGTGAGCTGTTAGTAGTATTACTACCGTATAAACAAAAAGGTTGAGCGGCTGAACCGGTTGTCAGTAATGGGTTTGGTTTACACGTGCCTGGAGTTGCATTTGGATCCTCCGCTACCTCAAAATAATGAAAACGATATATGTGAATTTCAAGAACAAATCGTTGAAAACGACATGTCAAAGATGTGTCAAGATGATACCACGGTATGCTCAAGTCCGTAATAAAAAATTGACCAATACTTAAGTTTCTGAATTTTTAAACTGATGAAAACAAAAATCAACCTTATTGGGGTCTCGCCATTCCCATTTCTTTCCCGGAACAAATTCCTGTGGTCCATCATCGACTGGAACTGCTTGAGCCTGTGCCTGAGATTGTTGCGGCGTTGGGGTACCATTACAAGATTGATTAGTTGATGATGAGGTTCCTTGATGTTGCTTCTCACCGGCATTGCTACTTGGATCATCTTTATCGGTAATATCAGCCGCTGCAAACAGATTTTAATAATCAAGACTGTTAGTAATGCCCGTTAGCATATCCCCTTTAGCAATGTATTTCGATACTGAGCACAGAGATGGGACATGCTTTTTCAAAATATACATCAATCTTTTCGGCAACTAAGACTAACAGCCCTATGTCGATTACAACTATTACTGTTTATTGGTGAATATGCTGCAGCGATTCCATGTTAAAACTACTGGTCAAACAGCTCATTATAGAAGAATCGAAACAAATTAAAGAGTCAAAAATATAGCTTAAATTTTTGCCTTTGTCTCCAGTTCCGGACGGTGGTGGCGACCAATCCAGACTGCCAACTTTCCATTCAATTTTTCCATCTATAGACAATAATTGCGTACCGGTAATGAGACCCGAAACATTCGGGTCTGATGAAGTCGCACACATCTAGAAATGTTGCTGTTGATATCATGATCTTGAAATCAAAATTCCCAAGAGAAAGCTGCTACGCCAATTCTATGCAAGTAGAGAAAATGCCAGAGACAGGCCATTAATAATCAACATTGAGTGTACTAAACAGTATAGTTCGAGTTTACCAAAAATTTCCCTTTGATGATCTAAAAAGACATCACTGACCTTATCACTATTGCAATCTTGCGTATTCGTTGCATTGGCTTGTTTCCACTGTTGTAGACGGCTTTGTCCATCTTGTTGTTGTGCAGGCGCTAAAGTGCCGTTAATCAAAGCATTTGAACGAACTAAAAAAAAAGTGAAATACTTTCTTTTCTTTTTTCTATGCGACCATGTCAAGGACTTAATAATATCGAAGCGATTAACTCTTTACTGGTAATTACCCATGAGCAAAATAAAATTTATACTATGAAAAGCAACTTTGAATGATTACCCTTTAATTTTACAGGCAAAAAAAAAAAAAAAGATTTTATGTATATCACTTTTAACTTATTATAAGGCGATAAACAACTCGCAATCATAAATAGTAGATAATAAAAAAAAAAACTAAAAATGAAGTAAAGGTTCAAATTAAGCTTCTAACCCTTCAATAATTGTTCATTCAATGAATTCCTCAACTGCATAATTTCATGCTGCAAGCCACTTATTTCTACCGCTAAACGTTCTGATTCCACCTAAAATTTAATTGTCCGCATTTTATTATATAAAAATTGCAACTGCGAAATTTGCTAGATATTTTCTTTCTTCATAAAATTGCAAAAAAAAAGAGATGAAGACATCTGCAACAAATGAATCACTCGTCTTATATAAGTGCACTCTTACCTTTTGTGCTGGACTACTCATTGCACGCATGACTTGCTGGTATTCTTGCTGAGCTTGCTCAAGCTTAGGGAATTTTTGAAGAAGAGCATTCAACACAACGAGGGCGCCTTGCGGCAAAGGACGATTAAGCATCGAAACATCGATTAGACCTTTACTAACTGCGATACGGATCTGCAAACAATTTGGAATGAACACCTCATAATTTTAGCTATAATTTTTATTGCAAAAAAATTCTCCAAAAATGATATAACTATATGACTGAGGCTTTTAGATTTGCAAGTAACCATAAAAATTCCTTCAGAAAAAAATGGGTCAAATTGTCGCTTTATTTTATGATCTATCTTTGTGACAGTCAAGTGTTTCGAAACAACAGCCGAATTAAATTATACCCGATCGGCAATCTGTTGTGTAAGTGAAGTATAGGATGTTGTTCCTGTAATGCCGTTACCTCCAATATCAGACCGAATCACTGCATTATCCAGTAAACCATGTATTCCAATGCCACCCACAGGAGGTCCAGATATCTGAAAAATAAATGTTGGTATTTATTCGTTAATCAAAACTAAAATTCCTTTTTATCCATCAATTTTTCAATAATTCAAAAATATCGAGAGGCAGAGGAAAATATGATAATCATTCCTCCGTAAATTAAAATTACAAGATATTTCGATGTTGATGTAATAAAAAGTATAGATAATGAACAACTTATGTCATAAAGCACTGACCAGATCTGGTGGATGATGGTTATCACCAATATTATCGAGCTAAAAAATTACAAAATTCTCAAAAGTTAGAATAGCTAATGATAAAATAAACGAAGTTTATGAGAAAATTATTGAGTAAATGAATATTACCTTATCAACCCACACATTAGGTTGTTGTTGCCATCGTTCCTGATGTCCTGCTGATGAAGGTTCTGGACGGGAAGCTACAAAAAAAATTTATTATATTTGAGGAAATAGTAAAACAAATCGAAACAGCAGAATTTATTCATTTATACAATAATACAATAATATGTAGCAAAAAAACTAAAATATCAGCCTGAGAACTTCTGAAAATATCAGAAAACTTGCAAATAAGAAAAAACATCTAATTCAAGTAATTGTATTTTCACCGTCTGGCCATGGTCCATTACCAGTTGTCGTTGGAGTTGAAACGTTTGTTCCAGTTGCCGAACAGCAGGAACTTGTTGCATGTCCTGTACCAGGACCACCACTTATGCCACCATTGACGCCTGTACAAATAGTGCTACCATTCGATGATATCGCAATGATATTCCAATCACCACCGCTTGGCATTGCACTTTGTATATGAGAATAATCATCAACTTCAGCTTCTTTCCAACGTTTTATTTCCTGAAGAAAATTCTGTCATTTAATATTAGCTTGCATACAAATTTATGTCAACAAAGTGCATTATGCAAGCAATTTTCAATATATTCGGAATCATGAATCATATATTCGAGAATTTCCCAACTTACTACCGGCTGTTGACTTGGGTCACCCCAAATCGCGGTACCAGTATCACGTTGCACTTTCTTTTGTTTTGGATTTGGATCATGCCACATCATATCATTGTTCATTTCTTGCGGTTGTGGGGCAACCCACGGACCAGGAGTTTGAGGATTTGGGTCGTACTGTAAAGCAAATTTCGAGGTAATCAACTGAAAAAACGCTTAACAAATAAAACCAATCAAAAATATGCCAAAGACACAAATACTATATGTTCTGTGATCTTTTGGGGCACAAATTTATTTTACAAGAGAGGGATTTTGAGCTGCATAGAGTGAAAGGGACAAAACGGTGAGGGAAAAAATTTTGAAAAATTAACTGAAATTTCAAAAATTGTAAGCGAAGCTCTACAATCAAGATTCAATTTCTAAACAATTTCAAAAAAAAAAAAAAAGAAAAACTCGAAAATATAGCTTGCGATGAAAGAGATCTTAAAATCAACCTGCTCACTGAGGTTTGGTAACGCAGCGGCTGATGGTTGTTGTCCGATTGTCGGATTTTGGCCCCAAGCTGCTCCAACTTGCAGCGGCAATGCTGCAGCGGCTAGTTGAGGTGCCATTGTAGTGCTGGTCCAAGGTGCTGTTGTAGCGTCGTGACGATGATGTGCTGCTGCTGCGGCAGCTACAACTGCTGCAGCTGTAGCCCAATCGGGGCCTGTTGCACTTGATGTAGCAGCAGCATGTACTGGCCATTGAGTAGCAGCTGTAAGAAAAAGATTAAAAACTTAGTCTTAATAGGTAGCAAAGTTGGCTGCTTGTTGTCTTGGTTATTAAATTCTCCCTGGAATATATTATAGTACATCAGCTGTTATCATTCCCTCACTGGATAAGTATTCAGTTTCATCAAATAAATGAAATTATGACGTTATTAAATAAATGAATAAAGAATTTAAAAAAAGGAGATATGAAAGAACTTTAAAGCGACAAATAAAAAACTTACGTGGAACCCAACGCGTATTTGGTGCACCACCTGAACCCCATTCAGCTGCTGATAATTTCGCATCATTAGTACCATGTATGCTACTAAAGCCTGCCAAACTACTCGTATCCCAAGGAGTCTGCTGCAATAACTCTAAGTAATAGCTAATGAATACATCCCAATTTGACTAATTTGACTACTGGTCCGAAAAAAAATTTGAGTCTTAATCAGAAATCAATAACATTGAGACAGTACCAACTATTTCACTGAAATCAATAAACTGGTCTTCTGGAATGGAAAAAAAGGGATCGAACGAATCGATTCCTTCTCCAACTCACTTGATCTACTTTCACTTGATTCCATTGTTGCTGCTGTTGATCGTATCGTCCCTGCACCTGACCCTGTCCACTACGTCCAAACATATTTTTCTTTGCATGTTCAGCATACGTAGAACCACCTGTTCCCGTATTTGGTGACGGTGTGCCTGGCCACTATAATAGGTAATTCATACAAACGACGAAGATCAAACATTTGATGCTAACATTGAGGAAAATTAAATAAACTATGATTTAAAAGTCAGCTTGAAACTGGAAGAATAATTACCATTTACTAAAATTTATTAGGGCAAATTAAGAGTCAAAAATGCCCAGCATCCCAAGAAAATCGAAAAATTATCAAGTCGAATCGATTCTTTTATTCTCCAAACAATTTGTGCTCATGGATCCAATGCTTTCCCGTTCGCTAATACTGAGTTTAGAAAGAAAGGATGCTTACCTGTTGTGCAGCAGCTGTAAGTGGCCAAGGATGAGGTGGACTTGGACCACCTGCGACATGTGGTCCCCACTGTGCACCTTGTGTATTCCATTGCTGTGCTTGATGATGGTCAAGCCATCGCTGCTGATTCCCTGTACCTCCACGTTGATCATTTACCCGTACACCTAAAAACCATTCGTATATTTATAACATCATCAGAATAATATTATGAAAATCCATAAAAATTTCCAACAAATTTTTTTAATGATCTAGTTAGATTTGTAACACAGCATATCAAATCGACAACTTAATTATCAATTAGAAGTGATTAAACAAACTTAAAAGTTCTACTAAATTACATTTTCAAGCACAAAGTTAGATTACTTGGTGTAATGATGTCCATATTATTTTAATAATTTGATTCTAGTTCTGATACAAAATTCAACATAATCCAACCCTTATGTATTCTAATGGATAGATTAAGTAATTGATCTTTAGAATAGATTATATGGATTCAATTAACCACTGAATGATGGCTGAGATCCTGTCGCAGCACCACTACCAGAACCGGCTGATGAACCACCATTGGCACCACTCGATCCAGAACTAGACATTGCTGAATTACGAACACCGCTACCACTTCCACCAGGCCACATTTATTGAGCTTGCAAAGGCGTTCCAATTTTAGGCTTCAAGTGCGTTTACAATTATTTTATTATACCTGTTATTTAACCTAAAAACAAAGAAAATTTCTCGCAAACAAATAAGAATTTAACATAGGAAAAATTGCGTAGTTTCGTAAATATATTTAATTACAATCTTCATCGATCTGAATTGTACTAACAAACTGAATATCTAAAGCAAATGAAATCAATGAGTATTTGACAATTATAAAAATACTGAATTTCTTTTTTTTAATAAAGTAAACAAAGTGATATATTCCCGAGTCACTTCAACTCCAACTCTTGCAGGTGCAAAAAAATTATTAGAAGCAGTTAGCACTACTATCGTTACAAAGTATATTAGTGAAGATGAGATTAGGTATGAGATTTGCGAGATTTGCGTAGAGAAAGACAGCATAAAAAATTATCTTAAGAAAATATAAAGTTTGGAGAGATAAAAATAAAATTCCGGTTGAAATATTTGAAAAAAAATTTCGATTGTAACATCTGAAATATCGCTTTCTTTTTCTTTTAAGAACTTTTATGAAAACAATTTGCGGGGTCACAGTATCTCTTCTTGTTTCTCCAAGAGAACCATGAGCCCTGGTTTTACGAAAATTTTAGAATTAATCTGTTTTATCACCATCAGCAAACACAATAAATAAAAATGACGATCTTGCCTTGACGAGAATGTTTTGTTTTGCTTCCTTTAAAAAAAATTATTGTTAGGTCTACTGTTAAGGAATGCAATCTTAAGATACAATTTTCGGAATTCAACATATCTAATAAGCCTAGACAGCAAGGCGATCTGATAGGATCATGTTTTTCTAACTATCACTATAAGCATAAATTTCGATCCGGAATTTTTTCATGATATTGCAATATGTCGCACATGAAATTTTATAAGGAAATCAATTATGATTGGAAGATTAGATCAAATAAGAATGATATTTGCACAAATGAAAGTAAGATAGAAGTGGAATGAAAGTGATCGTATAGCTCTGAAAACTTTCAACCAGAATTGAGATAATATCATCGTTCTAATAATTTCTTCCATCTCATCGGTGAAAATATCGCCGTCTGTCGGGCAGAAGAAATATTCCTGTCGATCACGTTAATTTATTTCACAAATCTTGTTTTTATCAGTTTTCACTTATTCAGATACTTTTGCGGAATATATTTTTGGAATCATTTTTCGAATCCAGGAATTTTCCCTGCATTTCTCGATCTTTGCCTACATTTCGAGAACTTCAGTTTTGAATTTTTTTCTGCATTACTGAATCTTTTTTTCATATTTGCAAATCTTGACATGCATTTTTAAATCTCATCTTGCAGCTGCGAACTTCTACACATCAAAATTTCTTAATTTTGGATCTACTCATACATGCAGAAAAACTCATTTTTCGTATACTTATCAACTTTTCTGACCAGAAAGAGATATTACTTAAGACATATCCGAATAAGACCGCATGAATATGAAACAATAAGGATAAAACATTTTAGAAATGATTTAAATTTTATTGGATGCAAAATTAATTCATTTAAATCATTTTTTCCAAAGTTAAAAATGACTCAAATGATTAATAATACATAGGCCACTTCGAGACAAGCCAAGAATTTGATAAGATATATTGATAAGAAGTGACAAACTGGAATATAAACATAATTATATGCTGTTGCAGCAAAAGTAATCTGTACAAATGACAGATTACTGCAGCAATAGCGATAGATAGGGAATTGGATAACGGACGTATAATACGTATCCGTATACGAGACAATGGAATAAATAGCAATCTAACTGATAGTTCATTGATAAGAGATGTAAAGAGGATGATAATATCATCCAGACATATTTATATTTTCACTTTTAACAGCAACAAACAGCAACAGACAAAACTGCAATGAAATATATGTGCCGGATGTAATTAATAAACAACAATGAAATAAGTATTGAATTAAATTTAAAATGAAATAATAAAACGAGGGAAAAATGGCAATAAAATAAAAATCGATATATCCCGAGATATCTTATGACTTTAGTAATATTAAGCTAAATAAACCTTGCAATTAGCACCAACAGAGATCAAAACCAATCCTTGGAATATGCGGTTTTATTTGCGGCATTAACAATAAACAAGAAATTTGAAAAATGAGAAAAAAAAACAAGCAATACTTTAAACGTTTTTTCGTAACTTCGTCGCATGAATCTTGCAAATTCGAAAAAAAAAAATACCATCCGTAAATACTGTCAAGGTGGGAAGGCTTTCATCGAAGGATAATGACAGAAAGTGATAACTGAGTTGCAATAATTCCTCAATTATAGCTGGTAAAAGATTTGAGTTGAAATAATTCCTCAATTATAGCTGGTTCATTTTATCGGAATTAACCAATTTTAAAAAAATAAAAAAACGAGAAATGAGTTTAAAAATAATAAGCAATATGCATTTTAACGTATTGTACACATTTCTATGTAACTCCAATTTTATGAATTCCAAAAAATTACACTTGTGAGAAAAGTTAATAAAGTGGAAGTAATAAATAATGGGAAAGAATGACGTGGAGGTAATTGATAATGTGGAGGAATTTAAAAGAGAAGTTGATAGCATGGAAAAAACTGATAACGTGGAGGAATAACATAAAAGAAGTTGATAATGTGGAAGAGTAACGTAGTTGATAGCGTGGAAGTTGATTATATGGAAGAAATTGATAACGTGAAGAAAAACGCAGAAGTTGATAATGTGGAAAAAAAACGTGGAAGAATAATGTGAGAAATTGATAATATGGAAGAATTGAGTTGCATTAATGCTATATGTCGGACACGTATTACAACAATCCAATCACTTTTTAAGCAAATATTTCCTAAAAAAACAGGAGAATAAAGACAGAAAAAAATGGAACATGAAGAAGTACCGCGATCTCCGAGATACCCCAGATAAACAATCGATAATAGACCATTTTGTCACCCATCCATCCATCCCAAATGCCTCAGCAATACCAAAGGACTACTAAGGTGTAGGAGATGTAAACAACAATGTGCGCGCCCCCTACCGCAGCAGCACACTTCGTCTCTATCTTCTCGCTGCTGCTGCAAACAGAGGCGATTTGAGTGGGCGTGCGTGCGTGCATGCGTGCGTGCTATCTGTCTGTCTGTCTGCACGTCTGTCCGTTTTGTCGGTCGGTGCATCGATATTATGTCCGTCCCTCAAATTATATCAATGCATTCCACATCTTGTCGGTGACATACCTAATTGATATATGTGTGTATGTGTCGGTGAAACAGGCAAACAGACGGACAAACATTCGCCCACCACACGTACGCGAGATGCAATTTGCAATTCGATCGATCCGCTGTATATATGTGAATGACATACATATACATATATTCTCATTACAAGGGACCATTCAGATGCTGCCTGATCATAATAGGTCGAATCGTTGACCTCTGCGATTGATCAATCGTCGTCCACGATCCAAGGGACGAGTAATAAATGTGACAACAATTCACTGTATAATGTATAATGTAACGTACGTTAGTATGCAACATGCAACGTGTGGGGTGACGCGCATTAGTATTCGATATGCAACGCACAATAATTTGTATGGCATGAGCCATGAAACACATAAGATGACATATATTAACGTACGATATGCAACGTGTAAGGTGACGTGTTTTAGCATGCGACATGCAACGTATAAGGTGACGTGTTTTAGCATGCAACATGCAGCGCATAAGATGACGCGTATTAGTGTTTGTTTCGCATACTAGTCCTTTCCATTAATAAAATTTACATCCTATTTAAAAGCACTAGAGATGTACAAGATTGAGATATATGAAGTACTATATGACCATCGTACATGCTCCTTGCCACCAATAATCCTATACTGCATCCAAGCATGCATGCATGCATGCAAATCTCACATGTGATCTTTGCACTTCCTAACATGCGACCTTTGCTCTATCGCACATCCACATCAGAGATGACCATAGCGTATTTGGGCAAAAAAAAAAGTGCGGGAAAAAATTTGACAAAAAAGTAGCCATATTTGAGCGCGCTTATGTGTATACGTGCATCACCTATGCATCATCTGTACACATAAATAATACGTACGTGAGCTTCACGTAGTCTTTAATTTATCAGATGCTTCAAATGTCTCGTCTTCGAAATATATTGAAAAGAGAATTGGTAGAAAAAAAGGCGGGAAATTCGTCGAAAATAAGCAGAAAGTTCTTTAATTTATAGAAATTCTTCGAAAATGAGCAAAAAAAAAGGACGAAATTTCTCTTCGAGAAACAGAAATCTGTTTCTCTTATTTAATCTTTTTTTCCCTCTAAAGTCAATAACAAAAAGTGAATTATTGCACGTCGTACGTAAAATTGCACGTAGAATTCATGAAAGAAGTACCGAAATATTCATTGATGGCAACTAAACATTTCTTTTATGTTTTGAGTCCACTCGCAAATTTTGAATTTCCGCCTTTTTTTTTTTTTTTTTTTTTCTACCAATTCACGTCAAATTTTGCGAACATTTTCATTAGAACGCACTGAAATCGGCCAAATTGGCCAAATGGATTGGTAAGAAATGAAACGATTCAGATGGCATCTGAAACTTCTAGAAGGCAGTAAAGGAAATAACAATCTCATCAAGTTAGACCTAAGTAAACGTCTCATCAAGTTAGACGTAAGTAAACGCCTCATCAAATTAAACTTAAGTAAATCTTTCACCAAATCAAACCTAAGCAAACACTTTATCAAGTTAAACCTTCCGTCAGAAATCCGTTTTGAAGATTTCGATGATTTTGGGAACTTTTCATATTTCAGGAAAATAATTTCAGCGAAGAAAAGTGATTTCATATTGATAAATAACATTATGTACAGATCCGTTAACGTACAATATGCAGAATAATGAATGTCATGCATGAAAAGTGTTAACGAAGAATGCAAGCAAAATGAAGTTCTCCCAATAAAGGTCAACATTTGAAAGTTCTCTCACAAAGGTCAACAATCACCTTGAGCAGCAGCTGAAAAGATTTGGGAAGAGAACGAGGAGTGAGACAAAAATTATGCTATCCCCCCATCAGGTATAAAATCGATTTTTATCTTTACCTTTGAAAAAAAAAAATTGAGGGAATTGGTTCATATTTCATGCATTTTTGAATTTCGTTTTTTTTTTTTTTTTTTTTTTTTTTTTGTTTTTTTTTTTTTTTTTTTTTTTTTTTGCTTTTATTTTTTAGCCAAAGATTCAATGTAGTAAAATTACTAGGCCAACTAATATGTGCGTCAGAATTATTCGATACTATGAATCTATTAAGAATTCTAGGCGCTAAACTAAAATAGAAGCAATATTTGTAAATTGTCTGTGAGTCCAGATCTTGCAAAAGTGTCAAAAGATGGTCCATAAAAATGAGGCCTTAGATGATTAAAATGCCAGTGAATTCTGGGCTATAATAAAAACATCATAAGACGGTCCATAAAAATGAGGCCTTAGATGATTTTACTGAAGAAATCATCTGTAACTGTGATCAAGAAGTAATCTAAATCATAAATACATTTGTGATGCTTCTAATTAGGAATCTGAAGGCTTATACAGTGGTATTCGTTTGATACACCGTCTTGATTCTGATTCAGTTAGCCATTGGAAATTTCACTTTTGGATATTTATTTTAATATCATATTATTGCTTTCATATCATTTATTATATAAAAAAGTAAAAATTAAGTCGAATTATGAGTAATATGCAAATTATCGTTACTATTTTTTATTTAGCGATATTTTTTAAAAAGTTTCCTTTTTTTAATTATTAAAATGCTGATAGTTTACTCATATTGCATAATTTATGCAATCCATCAATTCCTTCTTTATTTTGCTATGACATCCATAATGATCAGTTAGTAATAATGAATTCAATCATCTGATCTTTCTCCATCAAAGAGGTCAAAAGCTAAACTATTCAGTGGCAAAGATCGATTTCTTGATTTATCCATAATTTAACGTGATTCAATATCTTTAAATCGATCATAAATTTATAAAATTAACCCTGATTATATATATATCATAAAAATATCTAGAAATTACTGGAAAAATGTTTTCATTTTTTCCGGATCATTAAATCACGAGAGCAATACCCATAAATCACACTAATCTGGGTCACTTTCTTGTCAACTTTCCCTCTTAAATCATCTCTTTTCTCATCAATTTGTTTTTCAAATAATCAAATAATTAAATCAGGAGTGAAAAATTACTTGATTTTGCATTTAAAACATTATTCACCAATTCTATAATTATTATTATTATTTTTTTTTTGAAAGATCTTCTAGAATTTTTTCTTGATTAACAACCCAACTAATTTTCAGTATTCTCGGTATAGCACTACTCCTAGTTATAGTAACTTATTAATTTTTCTCTTCCGTTTTTCTAGATTAATCTAGTTTAGGATGGAAATTCATCAAAATTCTTTTGTGTCAAATTTCGTTCTTTATTACCAGATATTTCCGGTTAGATAATAGATATCAAAATTATTTATATTTTTCTACTTAATATAATGATACAATCCGGTCGATAACTGTCTCCATTCTCAACCGTCAAAGAGGTTGAAGAAATTATTCGAAATTTGGGTATTTCTGTATCTCTCTTGCAGATTTGAGATACCAAAATCGAATTCTAATCTAAAGAGTTTTTATTGATTAAAATCTGTAAAATGATATATTTTATTGTTATTGATATTTTGGGGCACTTTCAGGAGCATTATTTTGCATTCAAAATCTTTTCCAATACTTTTCTTACCCATAATTTATATTCTTATTATTTAATTATCCATCAGAATCATTAGATTTTTTTTTCCAAAAAACATAAAATATTACGATCACGTTGATACGCTGAAGAATTGAAATAATTAGAAATGGAATGGAGAAATCGAAAATTCTATTCACTAAACTATGTCAAACTTATGATACAACTGCGTGATGCTGCGTTGCATTCAATCAACCGTACTAATTAATTGATTGTTAATGAATCACTTGAACGTGTGATACTGACTTTAACGCGTGAACGTGTTCTATTCCTTTTTTTACGTTCAATTCTTATATTATTATGAAATATTGTTCAAAATATATTAAATGTGCTGAAAATAATGAAATAACTGAAAGGAAAGAAATCATTTAATTTAAAAAAATCCACAATGAGTGAATGCATCGAATAACTTCGAAAATAATTGATATATCAATCGATAAACTAAGTGAAAAAAAAAAAAAAAAAATAGCGAAAACGATGTTTCCGGATTTTCAAGAATATTTTTTATTTTTTTTTTACTTAGTTTAGTTTATCGTTTTGATATTATCAGTTATTTTCGAAGTTATTCGATGCATTCATTCATTGTGGATTTTTTTAAATCTAAACTAAATTTTTATTTGTTTATTTTTTTCGCACAAGAATGTCGAAATTTTTTTTTCGTTTTTTATAAAGTAACAAAATTATCCAATCAAAATGAAATTACGGTTGAAGAATTTCTTCGTCAAAAATGAACTAATATCATCGAGATTTTTTGTAGAATCAAACTTTACACATAGCAGTTTTTTTTTTTTGACATAAAAAATGATTTCGTTTAAAATTTTTAATTTTATTTAATTTCTTGCAAATCTTCCAGTGTATTTTCTTTATCAATATCCGATAGCACCGAATCACCTCCTACGGTTGATGGTCCTTCCTCCGTTTCTGGTGCTTCTTCTTTCACTGTTGAAGTCTGCAAATTCATGTAATTTTTTTTTTTTTTTTTGGAAATTTAGATTCCTGAAATCAAATGAAACAAATTTTCTCATCCTTCTTCCATCATTATATGCCTATTTATGATAAAATTTTCCAAGCAAATCTAATAGATTCTGAAGCATCGTTAGATGGCGAGAATCTGAAATGCCAATAAATTCCTTTTTTGCAATGAAAAGAAAAATGAATTTCTGATCGATAACAAACTGAATCTTTTTCCACTTGTTCATCTGGATGCTTACGCCTTTTCGGCATCACTTTACCAGCTACATCATCGAAATATCGTCCACCACTTTCCCAATCAAATGGTGCTTCTTCTTTGATTCTGAAAAAAAAAAAAAAAAAAAAAAAAAAAGGAAAAAACGAAATCTTAGAAATTATCGAGCTTAAGCTCACTTCCTTCCATATTATTTTCAATTTTATATTTATAATTTCGATTTCTCATTATTTCTGAAACCTGTCACGTTGATTGAATTTTTTGTTACATTTTAAGACGAATAAAATAAATCTAAAAAATTTACAAAAAATTTTTATCGAAATTTAAACATGTTTTAAATTCATACTTTTTGCTTAATAAAGTTTCATCAAATTTTTTATCGATAAATTCATAATTTGGCACATTCTTATATTCAAGTTCTTTTAGGTATGAATAAATTGTTGCAAAATTTCCAGGACATTGCTGTAAAAGAGTTTGATTTGTTCGTGAATTCCAAAAAAAAAAAAAAAAAAAGAAAAGAATATAGTTACAGAATGCTACCGGATTCAAAATTCAGTCATCATTCAGAATTCTTATTTTTTTTCACAACTCTTCAAATAATCCAAAAAAAAAAAAACTTTTCCGTTTCTTAGAAACAGAGAACAAAGTTTGAAATTCTTATAAAAATTGTAATTTCGTTCATTAGAACGATAAATACAATCATCACTTGGTACATGAGAAGTTACACTTATAATACGTGTACATTTACGTGTCCAGAAATAAAGAATAAAATTTGGAATAATTCTTGTAAAAATTATAATAACATTCATCAGTAAAATAGATTACAATCATATCAGTTGATGCGTTGAAGTATGACGGAGAATTTACACTTGTTATGACGTGTACGTTTCCGTTTCCGTGTACGCTTATGCGTTTGTCATATAATTGGTACATTTTGAATATTTATTAAAATTTAAGTTAAAAAGTTTTTTAAATATTTATAAAAAAATTTACGTTAAAAAGTTTTTTATCTGGTATGGTTGCTTTGACGTTGGCAGATTCACGTCGATTCAGCCCACGCCACGGTAGCTCACCGGTGATAAGTTCAACGATACTGTACAACAGTGATATCAAATCATCATGTCGTCCTTGTTCCTTATGTAGATGCACATTTAACGAACAATAACGAACGGTACCTCTAAATACCACCTGAAAAACCTTATTCTGAAATGATTTGAAGAAACAAAAAAGAAAAAAAAAAAGTGAACTACATTTCAATTAAATATCTTGTAAATTTCAAGTTATTTAATTTACAACAAGAAATGATTGATGAAATAAATAACATACTCTTTTTTTTGTAATTTAATAAATTTTTAAAATTTTTAATGAATCATTAATTAACAAATAGACTTTTTTTCTTGGTTCTCGAAGTTTTGTTTCATTCGTTCCCTGTACCGGAAGGATAATTTGTCGTGATAAGCCAAAATCAAACAGGAATAGAAGTCGTTTGGTAGATTGTGTTGATCCAAGTGAAAAATTAAGTGGTTTCACGTCACGATGTATAAATCCAATATTATGCAAATCTTTTAAAGCCTGTAAGAAGTTTGCAAAAATTATCAAATAATCTGATGAATATAATTGATACTTCAAAAATGATTAATGATTATTTTCTTATCAATGAGCAAATATTTTTTTTTTTTTAATTTTAAGGATTTATTGATTATTTTGACATTACTAGTAGAGTAAAATAGGAGATATGATAAATACGAAATAAAAGATGACTATTTAGTTTCGATGATAAAATTCAATTCGGAGGGAAAATTCTACGTAAATTTTTATCGCTCTTGTAAAGAGGTCGGGAAAATTATAATCAGGATTTTATCGGGAAAAAAAAAACCAGAGTTGGTGAATTTCACTGATTTTCGCATTTCATTTTTTATTTTTTATTTATTTATTTATTTTTTTTTTAATTATTGACATATGGATAATTTGGGATGATGAAGTTTTAAAAATTAGACGATTTTAATTTATCGTCAAATAATTTTCCATTTTTTTGAGAATGAACAGGTTGGGATTACGGAACAGTTCAAGTGGTAGATGCCGAATTCTATGATCAGGAAACAGGTTATGATCGAATGAATGCCGGATTCTAAATTTAGTCTTCAATGATCGATAATGATTATTTTATAATCGTAGATAATGGCATTAATAAAATGCAATAATCGTAAATTTTTTATGATTATTGCTGCAGTAATTATTATGATTATCATAATGATTGTTATTGTTATTATTGTTACTATTATTATTATTATTATCATTATTATTCTTATTGTTGTTATTATTATTGCCATTACTACCATCATTATTATAATTATTATTATTATCATTATTGTTATTATTACCATCAATCATTATTGCTGTTAATAATTAGTAGCAATAATAGTAATAACAACAATAACAATAAACAATAAATAATGAAATTATAATAATATATTTATTTGTTTTATTTTGATTTTTTGTTAAATAACAAAGGAATGATGTGCCGCTCTATTTTAAAAACTCAAATTATCAGTGGATAAAGAGAAATCAATGATTCTATGCTATTATCAGCAAATCAAATTAATTTTCCATCCTTATCAGTAAAAATTTTGAATAAATCACGTATTTTAATTATCGATAAACTAGAAAGCATACTTGCAATCCTTGTTTGCCCAGTCTTAGGCTTGTAGATGTAGTGAAACGTTTCGAAGGCATCATATATCGTAAATCACTTAGATTCCTATAATGAATTTTTAAATACAATAGCATCTTGATTCTTTTGAATTTAGATAGATTTGTAATCAATAACTTAATTTTAAAAAATTAAATTTGATTTTATCATTGACAAGCTTAATTAATATTTGCTTACTTCCCAAGAAGTGACATTATCATATAATTAAAAGTGCTTGTACGGCCTGCACCAAATAATCGACAAACATGTTTTGATTTTTGCATTTTCTTCAAAACGAATACTTCCATTTTCAATATTTCATCATCATGATTTAACATCAATGGCTCAACTTTCATTGCTGCATGAACCTAAATTTAAATTTGAGTTCGAATTTGAATTCAAATTTGACCAGATTTTTAGCTATATGAAAAATAGACCTTTAGTGAGTGAATTTTTAACTTTTTTACTTTTTTTTTCTTCAGAACGAAAAAATCTATTTAATGTGCTTGGCTATTTCATGCTCTAAAGAATCAATCAGGCAAATGACCTTTGGATTTGAAATATTGGCCAAGAGGAAAACAGTTCCACAGCTTCCTTCACCTAACTTCTCCCTGATAGTCCATTGATCAGCGATTACAGCACCAATTCGAATTTTCGGTTTCAAAATGAATTCTCCCATTTAGAGACAATCACGATATCCTCCTTTTTTTTCCTTTTTTTTTTTTTTTTTTTTAAATTTGTAGCAAAATAACTGGTGAAGAAAACACTACAATATACACACCAACTAAATATTTGTATTAATTACAAAATGATAATTTCGCTATTAATCAATTCCTTTTATATTGATTAACATTTGCATAAGTACTTGAAATGATTAAATATTTTTTTCAAAATTTGAACTTAAAATTTTATTTGTAATTTATCGAAAGTAAACAAATTTGAGCAAAATAATTATCGATTGATTTTTCAACTTCTTTACCAAATTTTAATAAGTACTTTAAATATACCTACTATAATTCATAAGTATTAAAACCTTTCTCATATTACTATCATAAAATTAAGTTATACTGCCTTAAAATGGATAGTTCTCTTATAAAATGAATAATATTATCCATGAAATTATGATTACGAATAATATTTTCGTTAGTAATATAGCTGACAACTTTTTTTGTCTTCCGTATTACCGTAATCATTATTTCATGATGGTATCGATTATTTTATATCATTAATATGAAATGAATTCTAATAACTAATTAATTAATATATAAAAGTATTCTAATAACTAATTAATTAATATATAAAAGTAACTAAAAGTATTTCAATTCATATAAATACTATAACTAATGAGTTATGGTAACTTATAAATCATATTTGCAAACCATATGTTATAATATCTACGAGACTTTTTTTAAATCTATTTTCAAATTTTTGAATATAAGCGATGATTTCTCAATAAATTTTAACTTCCTGAAAATGCAGATCGGTCAATACTTCAAATAAGTATGTCACTGTGAATAAGTTTATTTTCATATACTTGTGTTTGTTTTATGCATAATTGAGTTCATAAATTTCTTAAAAAAATAAGTATCATAAAATGGATGTCGCAAAATGGAAGTCGTAAAATAGATTCGTAAAATGGTGTGTCGCATTATAAGTGGAACTAAAATTATAAAACCGGTTGAAGTAAGAGAATTATGTGACATTTTTTACTTCTCTATTCTGTCCTTTTTTTCCTACTACTTCACTTCTCTCACTTCCTCTTATTTTTTAATTTTAACATTTTTCAAATCTTTGCATTCTTTTTTTCATTTCTTGGCTTTTTTTTTTATTCCAAAATGCCTAGCTTGGCATGTTTTTCTTTTCCATGTCTTTTTTTTTTTCATCCAAATCGTCTGCTAAATATTCTTATTTATTTCACATTTTAACAGAAATAATACTTAATATATGACAATATATCAAATGCAATGGGCTTATTAAACTTGCGAAAAAATATAATTAAATTATTGATCGATTAAGGCATTGAAATTTTTGACAAATAGGAAGATATGTATGCTCACGTAACTCACGTAATTCCGTTTGAAGTACTATTTTTATACACAGATTATAAATCCAATGATGATTTGAACTATTTGTGAACTTTTCGATAATGTAAAAACTCGTTTTTTTTGTTCAGACAGTTTTTATTTTTGTCTCTTTTTTCTTTTTGATATGGCTAGGCCTTAGTGATTGGTCTTTTTTAAAGTTTTTAAATTTGCGATTGATTTCTTTTGAAAATTTCTTTTGAAAAAAACTCCCCACCTTAATGTTGTCCTTATATGGCTATAAAATGTAGCAAATTTTGATTTAATGATAACGATAACGATAATGATGATGATAATCATTAGAAATTAGCAAATAAAATTGAAATATTCCAGATGATGATGACGATGGACTGCGAATACGGTACATTTGCAAACTGTAAAATAACAATAACGGATAATGGTCCTTCGGCTTTGGCTTTGGCATCAATTGCGAGATTTTTATATTGTATGTAACTACACAGTACAGTATTCCCATTTTCATTATGGTATCGGATACGGTACCACCAGCAATCAGTAATCATCACTTCTAGGGAAGTGTTACAGTCGTTTGTCGAAAAACATTGATAAAATGTTGGGTTAGAATTGTTATTTCTTCCTAACGATAATTAATTGTTTACGAATATCATGTTTTGGTCGGATATTTTCTTCGATAATCTGAGGAATTCAAAGGAATGGAATTACTTTTATCTACATAAAGATTCATGAAGACTAAATCTTCAATCTGTGAACTTTGCTCTTTTTATCGAAAGTTTTTTTCAAGCCACATGATGATTCAAATCACATGCACTACTTGCGACAATTACCTAATTTTGCGAATGAATCCTGCGACAGACTTAAGAAGTTGCTGCCAGTAGTATCTTGTCACAAAAGTGTCTGTGTCATGCTTGTCATTTTCATTCCATCTTTTGGTCATCGTTTTTGCAGCACTTTATTTTTTTTTTTTTTTTTCTTAACTACAAACATCAAACATATTTCCAACAAATTAATGGTGTTAATAATTAACGAGTTCAAATTCAAAGTTCAAATGGTTCATTTAAAATTCAAAATTTGACCAGATTTTTCTATAATAACATTTACTACATACAAATTTATAAATTGGAAAACGAATTTTTGATTTTCAAAATTAATGTGATAACCAAATAGATTTCATACTTATTCTAACTTAAAATTCAAGTCAGTCAAATAAATTTAAATTAGGATCGAATGAGGTCGAGGTAACGAATAAGACATAAAGCTAATTTCGAAAATAATTTTCCCAAAACTTTGCGAAATTTAAAGATAACAATTTCGAAAAATTATTTAACTTTAATAATACTTTGCATAAAGTAGTCCAACAACAGTTCGTGATTGTTGAAGTTATGCTATGTGGATGGATATGGTTAAAAGTTTATTCAGACGGATAATTCAGAAAAGCGATATTTAAAAAAAAAAAAAACAAATTGGCCATAATTGCCAAGAAATATTCAAATTAGCCAAGGAAAAAAAAGCCTATATTTTATGGCCAATGCAAGAAAGTTAAATAAAAAAAAGAAAACAAAAACAAATATTTTATAGAATATATTTTAAAATATTTATAAATTCAAAAATATTCAATTATTTGATAGTTTGAAATTGGAAAAGCTTTCTTTTTTTTCTATTGCAAAAATCTTACATTTCAAATATTTAACTTTCATTGCAAACAAAATGTTCATATATTTTTGTGATCAAAATTTTAAGATGATTTTCATGTTTGAAACTTCTGAAAGTACTTTTAACAGTATATTTAAGACATAAAAGGAAAAACGAAAAACAAAAAAATAGATGAATTTGATTTCGATCAATTACATTACTATCGGGTTGTTTTAAAGGTTTTCAATAAACTTTTTTTTAGGACTAATCCTCTGAGTTACAGTAAAAAAAAAAAAAAAGATTAAAGCCTAAAAATCAAAATTTTGAATTAAAAAAAAAAGTCTAAAAAGTTTATCGGAATGAGAAATCTGGTGAAATTTCTTAGTTTCCTCAAATACTAGCATTATTTTTAAAAATCGGGATTATATTGGCAACTATTTCAATTTTCCAATTTGAATTTTTAACAAATTATTAACTATGATAAATGAATAAATTATAACAAATCTTTGATATGGAATAAAATTTCAAATAAAGTAAAATTTTGTAATTTGAATTCATTGAAATTCTAGTTGCAAACGTGAAAAGTTTGATAAAACGTGAATCTTTCATTTGTTGAAATTTGATTTCCGAAGTTATGATAGAATGAATGATATAAAATTTGATTTTCAGATTCAATTAATGGATGCCAAATGTATGCTTGTAACGAATATCTTTATAATGATCGTACCATGAAATTCTGTGATTTCACCAGAATTCTCATATTCTTTCGTCTATTTATAGTAATGTGGATGTAAAAATTTGGATGTAATTAAATGTCAAAAATGATTGATTTCCCATTTCATTTCATTTCTTTCGTAGAAAAAAAATCATTGAAAATTTCTAATAAATACTGAAATATTTGAATGGCATAATTATCGATCTTGATTTTAAAATGATTCTCCTCATTTTTTTTTTCAGGTAAACTCGTAAATTTTATAGTTGATAATTAATTTGGTATAATAAACATTGAGCGAGATAATTAGACTTGGAAAAAGGATAAATTGAAATTCGAAGAAAAGGAGAAATTGAAATTTGAAATAGACATTTGTGGAAAAAACAAAATTTTTTCATTGAAAACTGTTTAATACTTTCTTTTTCTAAAAAAAGAATTTGCCAACATAATATATCATTTTGGTGATAAAAAAAAAGAAGAATGAAGACAAAAATAAAGGAAATTTTCGTCCCATTTTCATTTTTAAGCTAAAATTCATATCAATCATTCCTTTCATAAACAGTTTAAAATTGAAATTAAAGTACTTTTTGAATTTTGTATGGAAAGAAATAATGCGCCAAACCTTGTATAAGTAAACAGTTAAAATTACAAAAAAATGAAACTAAAGTTACAAGTTAGGAAATGGAAAAATAAAAGATGAGGAAAATACAGTAAACTTTATCATCCAAATTGCTATCAATGAGAAAGATAAGAATTTAAAAAAGAAAGATAAAAATTAAGATAAGAAAGATAAGATTAAGTTGCTATCAGTGAAAAAGATGGTTATAGTTAAAAATGATGGCTTGCAGAAACCAGGCTTCTGCTTAGATCAATCAGAATAGGAAATTATCAAGGAAATAAGATTTTTTTATAACATTCATTGAAATTTTTGCATATTTTGCTGATAATTAAGATTATTGTTTGTGAACAATTTTCGTCAATTTTACTTTGTTTACAAACAATCCCTGTTGATTGAAGCAGAAGATTTCTTTTGAAAATTTACTTTCTTTTTTTTATTTTTTGGATCAGTTATATTTACTAATTCTTAGAAATCATATCATTAATTGAATAGAATACATGAAAATGAAATTAAAATAATTTTCTGAAAATGCCCAATGATCATTTTCTCTTTCATCTTCATTAGACATCTTCAAAAAAAAAATGATTTTAATTCCATTTTCATAGACTTTATTTATTTATCAATATCATTATTTTTTATAGCTCTATTTGCAGTTTTTCTTTTCACATATTTTATTTAACTTCCAATATTATTTATAATTTGGATTGTTTTTTTGTAATTTCTAATTTTTTTTTTTTTTTTTTTTGCAATTTTGTTAATAACAGAATTTTCAAAATATTTTATATTCAAATATCCCAACAATTCAATAGGATCAGATAATTATTTATAAGCAAACAATCAGAAATGTTTAGAATTAGAAACCAAATGATTTTAAAAAATGAATAAAATTCAAACGAACTTTACTTTCTTTTGACTTCTATATTAAAAATTTGAATAATAAGTAAATATAAAATATAGTATTAAATTGATTGCAAAGTTTCTGCAAGTCTGAAATGAAACATTTTTTATTTAAATTTTTTCAAATTGATAAATTTCAAATTAAGACTACTCGTTCATCAAACTCTCGATTATAAAACCATTCTCGATCTTCACCAAATTCTCGATTATTTTTATTTATATGGTACATTTTTCGACAACACGAATTGTTGATCTTTTTCGTTTTCTTCAGATTTATCATAATCATGAATCCGGGATCTTTGTTTTTTTTTGAAATTTATATCTGAACTTTGTTCTTCTTGCTCATTACTTTCATCATTTTCAATTTCTCCTCTTCTATTACCTTTAAATGGTCCAAGAAAAGGCATAGGAAAATGATTTACTGATAATTGATGATTTTGAATACTACTTTTGGCATTCGTGAATGGAAAAGCAGGTTGTATCGGTAAACTGGATAACCATTCCTCGAAACTCGGAATTTGATCCGGAGAAAAGATCGGTCCATTAAGTGGCCTTTTTTTTTCTTGGTTATTCTCTTGTAATCGTGATATATCTTCATCATTTTCTTCAATCATTTTTGGATTATATTCATCATTATCACTATCATTACCACTATCATCATCATTATCATCGTAAACAACATCATCATTATCCTTCTCATCATAATCATCTCTGAAGTTTACTTTATTTTTGCTATTGATATCTTTATTGTTTTGTTTTTCAGCATTATTTTCTGCTTCAGTTAATTTCTCTTTTGATAATTCATCATTATCATTTCTATCATTCGGTGAAGATTCTGCTTCTTGAAATGATTCTTCATGTCCATCGCTATCATTTACATTTCTGGAATCCTGATCAAGATTCAATTTCTCGTTCATCTCGTGATTTTGTTCATTGGCCGGTTGTATCGTCGAAAATTTCACAGGATTTTCAAGCTTCAACGTTCCTGGAGTGATGGAAAAAGAATCAAAGTTATTTTCATAATTTTCGTTTTTTTCTTCTTTTTTGTAGTCTTCGTCGTCAAATTCAGAAGAATCAACATTTACTGTTGTCATTTGTGCAATGATTGTATCATTTGATGTTGCTATCGATGTCGAATTCTGTAAATTTGCTTGATTAACAACTTGAATATCCGATAATTCTCTGATAGTTTTTACTCCACTTTCATGTCCAGATGGTTTTATCATCGAAATGATAGTGTCAGTTCTAGATTGATTCTTATCAGTATTATTTTGTTGAACTAATGCATCACTATTAACATTGATTTCTGGTAATAATATTCCCGGTGATATCTGAGACATTTCTGTTTCTAATGATTCTTCATATATCGATGTAGTCTGTTGAATCGTTTCCAATTTTGGAGAATCAAATTGTTGCAAAGAAGAAATTTTTGGTTTTGTTTTTCTCAGTCTATCCTGCACTTCTGAGGTTGAAGTCGAATTTTCCACCATTTCATCGTTATTTCTCCTTTCCATTGATAAGTTTGTATTTTGTGAAGTTGCAAGTTGGGATTTTTTTGCATTTTCTCTTCCTCTGAAAATTAAATTAAACGTTGTTGTATCATTCGTTACGGTTGATTTGAATTTCGGATCATTCAGTATTTTTTCTTTTTCTTCTAAGCGTTCTCTTATATTTTGAAAATTTGGCTTTACTGTTGTTTTTTTCAAAATTAAAAGATCATACTTGATAGGATTGATCGAATTAGTAACACCAAATTCCGTACTATTTTCTGTGATACTGTAATCCATTTCATTGACGAAGATGCCTTCTTCCTTCTGTTTATCAACTTTTGGTTCGGTTTCAGTAACTGGCCAGAGAAAGCTATCGAAACCGACAATTCCTTCGGTAGTACTAGTAGAATCGACGGAATCTTCTCGTTTTTCGGGAAATCTGATTTCTCGTTGGCTAAAATTTCTATATACGATTGGCTGTTCCTGGTATAGCTCATTACTAGTATCAGTCTCGAACCAATCTATTGGAGCAGTTATTGTATCCATTTCATCAATTCCTTGATTAACATCATAATTCTTATCGATTGGTTGTTTCAAATCATTCATATTGTAACCAGGAAGATATTTTGAATAGATATCTGAAGATGATTCAGAATTTCCTAATTCCAATTTTTCTTCATCATTCTTTTCAAGATATGTTGTTGGTATATAACCTGCTATCAATTGTACATTGTAACCGACAAGTTTAGCACCAGGCGGCATTTTCCAATTTTTAGATTGCACATTCTTTGATGAAGTGGGTGATAATCGTTTTTGAGACGATAATCCTGTAATTTCAGTAGTTTTTTCTTCTTTACTATCATAATAATTTTTCCGATTCTCATTTGATTGAGGAATTTGAAAGCCTTCAGCAGCTGTTAATTTTGAAGTATCCAATTGATCTTCCAGAAGGCCATAAACTGGTGGTGGTAAAGAATCGGCAGTTTGATACGGTGTTAGAGGACTAAACTGTGGTTCTGCACCAAATCGTGTACCTAGAAATAAGCATTATTAAGGGTGAAATATATTGGTAGCATGAACTCATGAACTAATATAAATTAAATTTTAATCATGCAGATACACTGTTTTCATCATCCTTTAATCTCATTTAAATATGTTTCGAATTTCTAGGTCAAAAGATTAATGTCAAATCTCATCTGAAATACAAATCTTGAATTCCTGGGTTAAAAGATTGATGTGAGATCTACCTGAAATATAGGCTCGAATCATCCCTAAGTCAGGGAGATTAGCATCAAATCTCATCTTAAATATAAATTTCGAATTCCAATTTCCTTTTTTTTTTTTTTTTTGAAAAGATTTAATGAGTCAAAATCTGCAAATTTTGACTTTTAAAAGCATAAAAATTTCTTGATATGCCAATAAAATCCAGTCATTTTTTCTTTGTTTGAAATAACCTCTGATGAAATTTGAATATTAAAATAGTAAAATACACTTAATTAATTAAATATTTTCCACTGTATGACAGATTTTTTTTTAATTACTTTTCCAATATAAAATTTTTGATTGTTTTTTTTTTTTCAATTTTTCTAATATAAAATTAAATCAATATAATAAATTAATGATTGAAAAATCCGAAATATTTTCAAAAATAAACTTACTAAAAGTTAATCCGACAAAAATGCTAATTAAGATAAGAATGCAGTAAATTGGTAATATTTACTCTTCTAGGCAAAAAGTAATAAAGGTAATCTAATTGGAAAAGATCATGTATGATTCATTTCGGTTACTTTTTCAAGTATAAAATTAAATCAATATAAATAAATTAATGATTGAAAATTTTGAAATATACTCTCAAACATAAACTTACTAGAAATTAATCCGACGAAAATTAAGATAAGAATAAAGTAAATTGGCAGCATATACTTTTTTTACAGGTGAAACTTTTTATAGGTAAGAAAGGATGATATTTAATTGGAAAAGACAGTGTTATGAATTCAATTGAGAATATTTGATCCTCTTGAAATGAGGACAATTACGGGATGGAAAATGAATGGAATGATTTGCTTTTCAATAAATAGGACACTTCAAGAAGAAGAAGAACGGAGAAGTTATTTTTGATAAAAAAATTTGGAAATTTTCTCCATTTCTAATAATAAAATATCGTTAATTATTCATTATGATCAATTTGCTCCATTCATTTTTATGAAAATTATTGATTTAATTAATTTTTTTTCCAACAAAATTATTGCAAATATTCAAAAAAAATTGAAAAAAAATGAATGAATGAATTCAATATGGCATAATAATTAAAATTATATATTCATTAATATAAATAGATTCATTTATATATATATATATATATAGATACATCGATTTCCATTCTAATAAATATAACTATTCCTGTTTTATCCAGATATTCTGAATATTGTAATAATTTTGTAAAATAATAATTAAATAAATAATTAAGCAACTAATAGAACAAGAATAATAAAAGAAGTTTGCAATCATAAAATAATGATCAGTACGGCAAAAATCTAGCGTTGAGAAACAAATAATAGTGATTGACGATATAATCTCCAAGACAAATAAAATTGGCGATAGAGAATGGAAAGAATTATTACGTTCATCAAAAAATGGGAATGAGAGAATGATGTTAAATTATGAAGATTTGCACGTATGAAAAAGACTGTCTCTTTAACACAGGAAATAAGATTTATTGTAAAAGAGCTTCACTGCATACGAAACTAAAATGAATGAATGAGGTACTCATAGAAATTAAAGGGAAATGTGAAATGCCAGATATTAAGTGAGTATCAGAAGAAGGACAAAAGAAAAGCCTAAATGACTTCACAGAAAAACTGATCAAGACTAGTAAATCACCGGCTTTAAGTTCACCAAAATTTGATGGCAACTCGAGAATGTGGGATCAGTTTATTAGCCAATTTGATGAGTCAATTCAGAAAAGTACGGATTTAACGCCAACACAAAAATTCATACATCTTTTAAGCAACTTGAAAGGAGAAGCAAAAGAAGAAATAAATGACCTCATGGTAAATGAAGAAAATTATCCGCTTGATATGAAGAATTTGTATGAACGATATGGTAACAAAAACCAAAGAATATATGAACTATATAAAAGTCTAGAAAGAGTTAGATGTTCAAACAAAGAACTATTTCGAAGGATAGAAGTGCTTCTGAAGTTATTATCGCAATTGAAAGGATTAGAAGATAACTAGAAATAATGTAACTGAATGCGATGGAATAGAGAAAATACTGCAAGACGTAGCTAAAAGCCTGAAAAAGAAGAAATAGAGGAATCCAGAATGGACAACGAAAGACACCATCAATTACCTAAAAGAAAAAGTGAAAATCGAAGATTCTGGAGAGAAACCATCGATAAAAGGTCTACTAGATAGGACAAAAGAGCAACAGGGATCAAACGAGAACGTACTGAAACAATTTGAAGTATTCAGATTTGATTATAGATATAAATGGTGGTAGGGCATACCTTCCATTGCGAATTACCTCTATAAACGTATTGTTTGAATAAAAATTTTTTAGTTATAGCATGATCAGAGATGACCAGGAAATAAACGAACTTTACTGCTGTGTGAAGAAATTAGCATCATAAACCCATGAGTTCCGGAAATTCAAACGAAAGCTCTGGCGCTATATGATTTAGGTTCGCAGTTATCATTCAATTCAACGAACTTAGCGAATCGACTGAATCTTCAAGGAACAAAAAATGAGAAATTGAGTATTGCTTCAATCGGTAACAAGATACCAAAGAAATGCTATTCACAGAAGCAGAAGTTGGTATAAAAATCGAAACAAAGAAGGTTATCACTTGCGAAGCTAATTTTATGGAGTATCTCACGAATAAGCTGCAAGTGATGGAAATCGACGACAAAAAATATCGCCTATAACAAAAAGGAAGGAATTAGACGAATGGAGAATTAATGGAAGTAAACTAGACGGAGCACAGGAACTGAAATCAAGATTTTCTTCGTGCAAACAAAACTTGGACCTATGATATCAGGAAGCGGATACACCAGCAAAGTCCTAGTCCTAATACAGCAGTCAATTCGAAGATGTCGAAAGAAGAAAAGCAAGTCGCGGTATCCTTTACAACATAAGGATAAGCAGATGATTCCACAAGGCAATAAATATTATGAACGAAAAAGCAGGATCATTAAGTCAAAAACTCAAATCCAATGTTGTACGGTCAAAATTAACAAAAATTCGGAAAAGAGCAGTAGGACATCTCTATCTCTTGGAGATCTTCGACAAAAAACAAGGTCGAGAGAAGCGCTCGCCTCGAGAATGTCGCTGAAATTGCGAGGAGTACTAGAGAATACGTGATATCTTTGTTCTTCAAGTGTATCTCTTGTTTATTTTTGTGGATTTATTTCTTTGTTCTTGGGTCATACGGCTTTATAATCTTTTTTTCCATGATATAATTGCGAATCACGCGCCAATAAAGGCGCACTTTTATGCGCTAACAAAAGCGCTTTCTTGTAAATCAATGCTCTATCAGGATCCTCCTTTTATAAATAAGAAGAGGATCCTGAGCATGAGATCATTTTGAAAGGATACGCTACTACAAGGTCGGATATTTAATCTATATCTTCTTTTTGGTTATGATATCATTATTAGAATTGTTTTTGATATGACTGATATTGTAATTATCGTTTCCATTGTAATGTTATCAGAATTTTTATTGTAAAAATTTAATTACCCAACTTTGAGATACCGCAAAATTTCGATAACAATATGATAAGAAACAAGAATCATCAATTATTATCCCGGTTAAGAAAATCGTCGACATATGGCAAATTTTTTATGAAAAACATTTTCCAGCATTTATAAAGTATTATTATTTAGCATTGATATGTTGCTCGATGTTGTTGATTGAACAAGACAAACAACATATTGATGAGATGAATGGTATCTAAAACCTAGAAGTTTTAAGTAAGGCCTAGAAACTTCAAGTAAGGCCCGAAAGTTTCAAGTAAGTCCAGAAAATATTGACTAACTAATACTTCTAGGAAAAAATATCTTGTACTGGCTAATTAATATTTCACAGGTGAACCAAGCAAAAGGTCATATTCCTGGTGATTTCCAGATATTGTGGATTCGATGTCCATTTTATGGCCATAATTGATGCTCTGTTTGATGGCTCAATTTCAGGGTCTATTGGGACCACTTTAAATCAAAATGAGTACCACAATCTTTTCTCTTAATATAGAGGGTAGGGAGTATTATTGAGTAGGAGGAATAGAAGATGAAGGAGAATTTGAAATAGTACGAAAGAGGAAGCGAGAGGTAATTGATGTTGAGGAATAATGAATATCGAATTTTTGTTTTTCATTTTTGGTTTATCGGTATTTTAATCCTTTAATAGCTCATTACATTCTCGGAAAGTTCACGTGTATGGATATGTGCGTAAGCACGTGGCAAACGTGATTGCAATAACTTCCATTATCGATTGGTTAATTTGGATTAACATCGAATAAGGCGCGAAAATGCAGACTTTTAATTAATTATGCATTTATGCAATATCATTTGACGAAATAGATTTTTAGGTAACAATTTTAGTGAGAATGACGTAAGCGTCTCTGAATTAATCTAGAAATTTTAAAATTAAGTCGTAAAAATTGTTAACGAATAAATATTATCTAATATAAAATTTACTAAAGCTCAACTTGACAGTTTTCTTCTTATGTCTGAACTTTAGATAAAATAGAGTTCACACATTGCCAAAGTTTGCAGAAAATTTAGTAAACTTCATTATTTCAAGTTTTATTGAAATTGTTAGTACAATTTTTCAGTTAGAACGTACGAACTTAACATTATTCTAATGGATCCTAATCCCAAGCTTCAACCAGAATATCGATCATCCACAGCATCAACATCTCCACTGAATGTAGGAGCTAATTACAAAGCATTTCCATTTCTTTCAAATGTTGTCATTATTTCAGATATATTAGTCCGCTATAAATGTGAAATAAAATAAATTTGCTAATGGAAAAAAGTGCAGGTACCGAAAAATTTTTTTTAATTCAAAAATTTTTTCTGGTATTTGCAAAGGAAATGGCTATTAAAGATATTTTAGCAAAAAATCTCAGTATTATTCTTCAATTAATTCATGCAAACTATACTTTTTAAATGATTTTAACAGAGAATCGAAAAATAGATGGAATAAAGCTTTGCAATACGATGATATGTTATGTCACAGCATATTGCATTGTGCTGATTGAGACAAAATATTATTTAAATTTTGTCATTCTTCCTGTAATCGCTATCGTTATTACGATTTGTTCCAAAAATATATTAAAATTTCTTGAGCAGAAAGAGAAATAGTAATTATTATTTTAAGCGAAGTAATTTTGCTAGATCATCGAAATAAATAATTAAGAAGAAAACACGAAATATGGGTTCTTGTCCTACTAATTCTGACATTGAAAATGTTATAGGAAACGGAGTTGGATTTTGAGCCTGTTATCACCAGTGTTCCGGGTACTACAGCTACATCAGCAATGTTATCAGATACAGCCAAACAATTACTGGCGCAAACAGTTGGTGGCGAAGACACGTTTGATGTAATTACTTCCAGTCTTTCAAACTCTTCTGATGGGAGCAGCAATGAGTTTGTAAAAGTGGAACATAGTGATCTGCAGCGAAGGTTATCATTTTTTGAAGTTAACAGTTATTAAGTTCGAATGCAGGGAAAATCTAATAATTGTTAGTTTTAAGCTCAGTAAAGATTTAGGTTCAAAGGGATAAAAAAAAAAAAAAAAAAACTTCTTTAGATTCCTTCTGCCGTGGTTATTTTTGATTTTTCTTTTTTTTCGAAAAATATTAGTTTTAATATATTTTATAATATTGAATAAGGTTGAACAAAGGAAATAATTTTAAAATATTAAGAATGGAAATATACCAGAGTTTAAGGTTTCACACAATGTTAAATTTTTTCTGGCATCGGGGATAAGTAAATCAACAACATCTCTAAAGTTTTTAAATTCTTTATTATTTCACTTTTTCCATAAAAAATGTGTCAAGTTGTTTGAATTGTAATTATAATATTTTGATGCTTTTAAAATATTACCTATATCAGCCACGATTATCGGAGATAATGTGAATTCTCTCGTTCATTAATGCACATTTTCGTCCCGAGAGCAGCCCAGTAGTCATTTTTTTTTTCATAGATATCTCTGAATTCATGTGGGTTTCAATTGTCTTCAGCTCAAATTATTACTGAAATATTAATCTAAAAAAAACTTTTCGCTTGTTGAAGCTTATTTTGAGTTTGAACTGTCTTTATGGATAAATGATCGACTTTTGAATAATATGTTTGAAAAGTTTCATACTTTTCTAGCACTTTTTTTTTTTCGAGTTTTCATCTTTCAGTGTTGGATCAGTTGATAATACATTGTCGTTCAGAATGTTGCAATTACATAATGATGAAGATGATGAGAAGAGGATAAATGATCGAAAATATTCTTTTGTGAGTTATTAGTTACTGCTTAAATTATGCCGTTGTTTTAGTATCTGTAACTTTTATCCATAAAGGAAACTAATCATTTCTGAATTGTAGTTTTTTATTTATTATTTATAGTTTTTTTACTTATTGTTTATAGTTTTTATCAAAACTGTCTTTTTGTGATCTTTTATTTATTTTTTCAAACTTTACAGTCTGTAGCTTCATTCTGTTCTTAAAAAAAAAAAAAAAAAAATGGAAGTGAAATTTTGGATACGCTGATGATCGTGTCTTTTGGATAGTCTGTTTTCATATAGTAATGTATGCACATCGTGCCCAAACGCATGAAGAAATTCCTGATGGCAGAATTAGCAGAAGAACATTATAAAGGGAAAACTCACTTTTTTTTTATGAAGTAAAAACAGTTCTGGGTTTATGGCGGATATGAACCTATTAAATACAATTTTTTTAGGAGGAATGATGTATTTTGAATTGCTATACTTTAGGGTTCCGTAATGAATGTTCTAGACTACTAAATTAGTAATCTTATTTTTTTTTTGTCATTAATAAATAAAATGATAACACTATCATTCCTACTGTACTTAGGTCGCTTTCAACTTTACTTTCTATCCATTTACTTCGAATTGCCTATTTCATTTCCTGTCATTCTTATACCATTGTTTACTTCTATGATTTTATATCAGTCTCTAATAAACAACGATGCTGGTCTTTATGTGATGTTTCTTTTTATTTCTCCACTTTCTTTCAATTTTACATGTATCGGAAATCGAAGGAAGTGATTAGAAACTTTGAAGAAATTTATGTTATTTGAATGCCATCAAATTATAATTAAATTAAAGACTGTCCGACGTTTTCATTTCCCTACATTTCTAAGTCTTATCGCTATCAGTTCTAGTCTGGTATTTTTTGGAATCATAGTTTAAACTCAATGCCTTCCTTGATACATTTTTTGAGTTTATATTGCGCAGTTGGTAAAAATTTGCGCAGTCATTTCAAATCGTCTTCAAGGTCATTTGGTTGCCTTATATACGACATAAATTTAGTAATCTTGAAGACATTTGAATCTGTAATAATTTCGAAGTATATTACTTTTTACTACTTTAACCGGAAGATTTGTAAATTTGCCGAAGTCACCTTTTGAAAAACAAGTCTCTCAATTTTTTTTATTCCACCAAGCACACTAGGTTTATTTCAATTGGAAGGTTGTTTTTATGCGATCTCTTATCTATTATTATTGCATGATTCATCAATCAATTTTAATCCATTACTCGTATTTGCTGGGAAAATACATTCTTTAATGTAGCATTAGTCATAGTTTATAGTTAACAATCTTTGATGACAGCAGTTTCTTTTTTTTTCTCCCAAATGAATTAAAGTAAATGTTAAATGCAAAGAAATAGATGCTGTGATGCAAGTACTCATCATGCTGATGCTCTTTCTCTGTATTTCTCCTATAAAAATGTTCTGTTGCAGCATATTGCTGTTTATTAGAATTGGTATTGGAAAAGGAAGGACAGACAAGAAATATAGACGGATGATAATGGGCACTTACTGCTTAGTGGAAATCGAAAATCAATTCATTCTATTAAAAATTGTTTCTAGGGTTATTGCATATGCTATCTTCCTCCTCCTTTATATTGTTATTTAATTTCTCTTTTTCAACAAAATAATTTCTGACGAAACTTTCAGTCTTTTTTTTTCTTTTTTTTTTTGTTTCTTAGTGATATAAAACTAGTTGATAAGAAAACTTTCAATCTCCTTTTTTTTTTTTTTTTTTTTTTTTTTTTT
>JAOVVO010000608.1:0-49550 GCA_028564675.1 Onchocerca lupi | reverse complement strand
AAATTTTTGTAAAAACTCTTACTGGTAAAACGATCACATTGGAAGTGGAAGCATCTGATACCATCGAGAATGTTAAAGCGAAAATCCAGGACAAAGAGGGAATTCCACCAGATCAGCAGCGATTGATTTTCGCTGGTATGTTTTCCTAAGAGTTACGGAGTGCTACTGAACATATTCTGTATATAAGCAATTCTTCATTTATTAGGCTATTTGATATATCACTTGTTTGAGACTAATGTTTTCTACAAATATATGTGATAGAAATAGTGTATTTTTCAGAGAGGTGACTTTAATTGTGATGGGAATATGTTTTACAGGTAAGCAATTAGAAGACGGTCGTACTTTGTCCGATTATAATATCCAGAAGGAGTCCACACTCCATCTGGTGCTCCGACTTCGAGGTGGTATGCAGATCTTTGTAAAAACGTTGACAGGCAAAACAATCACTTTGGAAGTTGAAGCCTCTGATACTATCGAAAATGTAAAGGCCAAGATTCAAGACAAAGAAGGAATACCGCCAGATCAGCAGCGTCTTATTTTTGCTGGTATACTTATAATTGATTTGCTGAATAAATACAGGATTTGAGATATATGTGGTCTTCCTGTCATGTTCATTAACCGATATAACTTTTAAGGTAAGCAGTTAGAAGATGGCCGAACACTATCTGATTATAACATCCAAAAGGAGTCGACATTGCATTTGGTACTCCGACTTCGTGGTGGTATGCAGATTTTCGTGAAGACACTTACTGGCAAAACCATAACGCTGGAGGTAGAAGCCTCTGATACTATCGAGAACGTTAAAGCAAAGATCCAGGACAAGGAGGGCATTCCACCGGATCAACAACGATTAATCTTTGCCGGAAAACAATTGGAGGACGGTCGTACGCTGTCGGATTATAATATTCAAAAAGAATCGACGCTTCACCTGGTACTTCGTCTTCGCGGCGGCTATTGATCTTTTTTCTACTTGCTGTAAATTTCTTTTTGGATTAATGAGTGAAAAATATTTGTATTGATTTGAAGAATGGAATTGTAATTTTGAAATTAGAACTCCGAATGCTGGATCAGAAATTAAATTTGATACTTCCTTTTTCCTTCTAAAAAAATATGTACCAATTCTCTCAATGATCTTCGTATTTACTGGTTTGGATCATCTGGATTTTTTTTTAATTTCTCAAGTGGACGAATATTTTTTTTGTCTCTGAATTTTTGAATAAAGGATTATTACATATTTTTTGAAAATTATTGCATACTTGAAGTGTATATTTGGGATAGAACTGTAGTGAGTGAGATAATTAGAGATAAATGTAAAAATTATGTTTGCAATTTGAAGTTCAAAGGCAGGATTCGATATACGTGATTAGTCGGAAGGTGGCATTGAGTATAATTTATTACAAGCAATTATTAGAGAATATCTAATAAATTGATCGTTAGGTTATTCTTTTTGTTTTGCATGGGAGTATTGGTATCTGCACTACATGTGGACTGCGATTTAGAATTGACTGCTTTGATCAGATTAAGTAATCATAGACATTATTTGTTTCACGGGTGTTTTTTTTCTGAACTATTGGATGGGATCAGATCGAATTATCCTTAGAAAACATTGCATTCGTTCTCTTTATCAATTTGTGAGTTCTCTGAGAATAGTTTTTTAATCAAAAGCTTCGAGTGTCAATAATGAAATTCAAGAAATTCACTGTTCACTGAATTGAACGAAATGTGTTCGATCGTAAATATACTGAAAAGAACCAATTCTGTCATTACATTTTCCGGTTGCTTTGTTTCAGATGAGATAATTCTTCTGAAATGCAAGTTTCGATCGATTTTCTTACTTTCTATTATTAATTGCTTATAGGCGAAACTTTTGCCGCTCGAATTTTTTGTTTTTGAATGTGAATCACTATTTCATAAATCTGAAAAAAAAAAAAAAAAAAAGGACAAATGTGCATTTGGTAATTGACTACTATGACGCCAAATAAGGAAGCTTGAAAAATTAATCCTCATCCAATAACATCCGTAAATTCCCTTCAAGCAATTGTATAATACAAGTTGGCATTAAATTTCAAGATACAAAAAACAAAAAAATTGGATTCTTTAAAAACAGTTCGTTTTCGTATTAGTTGGTGTCTTTATATTTTGATGCCGTGAATTTATGCCACAATTCTGATTATTAATTTGAATTTTCAAGAGACGATAATCATCAGTTGTGCTTTGATTCAGGTGCTATCAACTGTCTTGGAAGATCTTTAGCAGCTATCATTAAATTCACCACATATAAAACGACAACTTAAAAATTTAATTTTAATAAATGCTGCTTCTCAAAAAAAATAAATAAATAAATAAATAAATAGATTATAAAATGAACTTATAGTCATCATTGCAGAAGATTTTACTTATGCGATTCATGTATAGAGTAATCATTTCACCTTTGATAAGTAGAAAAGCATGAATAAAAATTATTTTTCTATATTTCAATAAATTATTTGAAATCTAGTGCATAATTGCAAACATCATGCTTGATCTTGATTACTCAACCAACTTAAGCATCATTTAAAGATTCTTTTTAACTTATTAAATCATCAAGAGATAATTAATTATTAAGGGATTAATAAATCCAAAAATTCTGATGAAATTTTGAGCAGCCATGAAGTTTTGAACTCAAAGCAATTTCAGCTTTATAGTCCATTAATCGAAGCAAATGATCCCTCCTTATTGAAAAGTGTTTTTGCATCCGCCAGTAATATATAAAGATGAAATATCTTTAGATTTCATGAATCCAGATTCACCCGCTTCTCGAACAGCTGAACTACTGATGCAAACATCCTTTTTTTAGGAGATAATTCTTATTATTATTTGATAAACACAAAACCTCACCAAACCGTCTGTCGGGAAATTCCGAAAGATGGTTTGATTTCCTAAGTTCGAAGTCAAGAAGCGTGACGATAATTTGAAATGAACCATCAAAACGATAAACATATTTACCACCAAGAATGGAATATGTTTGTTAATAAAGGATGAACATGTCTCCCGCCAAAAGCTCTGATAAAGAGGTAAATAAAGCGAGGCCGACCAGTCATGAGACAATGAATCGTGGATGAGAAAAAAAGGAGGGCCACAGAAAAGGATATATAAGATTCGGATTTCGGAGAAGGATTTTTTTTAGACTTACGTTTTTGGCTACAGGTTCAGTTTCCGAGAATTGTTTTCTGCAGTTCTCTCCATTCTCAATGACTTCAGTCGACGCTTCAACATCAAGGATCGACAATTCCGATCGACACGAGCAACAATTCAGCAAAAGGCTCTTGTTAGTATCCGTTATATTCCTCGTGTATTATTCATCTTTATTGTTCACTATTGTAAAGTGCGATATTATTTATGATATCATATAAATCGAATAAAGACTATTTTTGACCTAGTTAAATCACCAAATCAAGAAGAATTCCAGTCTAAATTACAAATCAATCAGAAAAATTTCTTTCTTAACGATAAACAAATGCAATAAATAGTTGGAAGAACCGAATTTTATTTTAAAACAACCGAAAATTCCGTATCCTATTATTCCACACACTTGAAACACCTATGTGTTTCAGACATAAATTTATAGAGATTAGAATTATAGTTTGTGTTAAAAATAAATTACTTCGTTCTATTCTCCGTCCATTCATCATCCTATCCTTTATTGCTCTAACACATTGTAAGATAGAAAATAATCCATCAAGTACTTTGTAAATTAGCAACTATTTTGAAATTTCCAGAAATTTCTTATAAACAATGTCAATATTAGTCAACAAAATTTTGAAAATCTAGGAAATATGTTATCTTTTTACGATTATTAAATTGTTTCATGTCATCTTTTCTTTTCTTTTACCAATTCATATTTTATGGGAATATTTAACTTACTTTAGCTTTACAGTTCAAGTTTTGAACTCTTCATAAGAGATGATTTCAAAATAAAGCAATGAAAAAGCAAGCTACATTGATTTCAAAAATTTTATTCTGAAGGCAGACTAGAAATTTGTTGAAATATTTTTTCAGCTTACAGCTTAAATCGAATAAAGCAAAGCATTACAAATGAATGAATGCCAGACATAATCAAACATGAAAACTTTGGTTGTATGGATGAGACACTTTATTATTTCTATGATTTTACAATTTCGAAAATCGAATGTGACTTGCAACACGAAAATTATCAATTTATTTAGAAAAATGCATAAAAGAAAGAACAAAAATAGCAAAATAGCTAATACAATATAATATATTTATTAATCTAGTAGATCCTGAGTTGGATAAATTACATCACAGTTTTTAAAAGAATCGTTAAATCAAATGTACAACTATATATGAGTATCATTTAATAGGACAAACTTATAAAAATATTGTAGGAATTAGTTTATATTCAGTGGATGGATGCAACTATAATAATTATTAATACAGAAAAACAAAATTTTAAATAACCTCCATAAAATATATTGGAGAAATATTACAAAAGTACTGGTTGCATTTTGCGAGTCAATGATACTTTTACGCGAGTCATTAATCAAACACTAAATATCTCATCTCCAAAAAAAAAAAAAAAAAAAAAGAAGACAATTTTTACTTTTTCCCACTTTTTTAACTAATTGTACTGATGCAAAAATATATCTGAAAAGAAGGAAATTAGTGCTCTAATATATTAAAAAAAATATATAATACTGAACTTACAATGTGAATATAAACAGAAAAATTTAACAAGTTACAATATGAATATATACAGAAAAATTTGACAAGTTCATAAGGTTTTTAATATCATAGATATTGATGTCGAATATGAACATAAAGCAAGTAACAAAAAACTACTGAATGAACTAAAAAAGGCAGATGATTTCTAGTAATAAAGGTATTAAATATTAAACATGATTTCAAAAAGTAAACCAAAAGATCTTAATCTTTATTTAAATTTTCTAATATCTCTGACAATCATAACTAAAGTGAAGGAAGTATGACACAATTTTTAAATGTAAATAATTTTGTTAAAAATTCCGAATCTATAAAGGAAGAATAATCAACACTGTGGATTCAGTTTTTCATTTTTTTTCGGTCTAACCTAGTAATTAGGTTACGGAACTATTCATCTATTTAGTTCAAGATGTTTCTTCATCTCCATTTTTAGACTCGTGGTTTTCCACTTGATACTTTCAAATTTGTATCATAGAAAATTCTGATATTTTTCCGGGCTTTTACAAAATTCTGGAATAAGTTTTCTCTTGCAGAATGTTGAGCAAGGCTTAATTTCCATTTCTAATTGTTAAAAAGAAAACTGCAAAAAATTCTTTCCATAAGTTATGTGTTCTCCGTATTAAGAAGCTTCATTTTTCCTTTCCTGCGTTTCTTAAGATGCTTGCTACGATTCACTGAAATATCACCAGCATCCACAACAAGCTTCGATAGTGATTTTTTATCCAAATCTGCTTTTTTCTGGCTTCTTACATAGAATCTTTTTGCAAATGCAGAAAATGAAATTACAGGGAAATAAAGAGGAAGATCAAATTCATTGGCAACACGGCCTTGTCCGCCAGCTTCAAAAAACCTGAAAAACAATATGGGTCTGGAGAATAATGAATCAAAATGGAATGCATTTCAATCTTTAGCAGTTTAGTAGTATTTTTCTTGATTGGTCGCATTGATTTAACTCATTTATTTACTACTTTTATGATATTTCTTATTCGAATCAGAGCAAACTGCTTCTTTATTAGGTTCCTAACGAATGCTATAATTATTTCCGGGAAGAATCTTTTTAATTTGTCAAAGTCAATCGAAATTTGATAAATCTATACGGAAAGAAAAAAAAAATTATGACAAAAAAATAAAATATACCAGCCAAGTGGAAACCACAATCTCATTCTATTATCGTTTCCTACCAAATTGAATTGATATGCATATGCATGATAATATAAAAACATTCGAGATGAGATGTAGAATGCGACGAATACATCAATACTATAATGTTCGTGACCAGCCAGAATGAAAAATATCCCGAATAGATTTAGAACCCAAGTAATCGTATGGACAAAATGCCATGAATCTGGTGTGTCTATAAAACTTGTTCAGATTTACTACTTAACAAAAAACTATATTTCTAATCTGAAGACTTTGCTCGATTATCTTCTACAGATATATACGAAAATTTCTTATCCTCTACAATGTGATGAGTTTACTTAACTGATAAAACAAGAATTTAAGCCGAAACAATCTCTTTCATATGAATGATGAATGATATCAGTAGGAGCATTGATATTTCACTGAAATAGTGCCGCCTAAAACTAGCGTTTAGAACAAAAACAACCGAAACAAACATTACAAACAAGCCAGAACCTTGAGCGAAATTTAAATTAATTATTAAGCAACTTCCACCTAATTGATTATAAAAGAATCGGTCAGGAGGAATCTTTTTAAATCATAAATATGAAGAATCACCTTAAATGATGCAATGATTAGTGCAAAAACACAACATCTCAAGAAATGCTACATACTATTCCGTAATAATGTTGAAAGTTCAGAACTACAGAAGTGATTAATCTCAATCAAATAATAAAAAATTTACCAGGAACGGTTTCGTGAAAACTGTAAATACAGTGTAAAAACTTGGGTAAAGATAAAAAATATGAACTAACATTCAATGATGAAATAATTCAACAATGTTAATGCTGTTGTGTGACCACTAAACATATAGTCGCCACATGTTCGCACACCATGAACTGACATACCAAAGCGTGACCAGATATGATAAGCCTGCTGAAGTTTTGCCATGAACGTACCATAACTCTGTTAAAACATTAAATCAAAGTCAGTCCAATATTTCTAATAACCATCACAGAAAAGATTTTTCTCGAAAAAAAAAAAAAAGGTAGCTTAAAAATGAAGTGAGAGCAAGAATAATCAGTGAATAATGCATTATAGCACTAAAAATAATACTGTCTGTGAAAAAAGAATTGAAGTGAAAACTAATTTTATGAAGTCAATAATACTTTTCACACATCAAAATAACTATCTTTCTTCTAACAGTAATAAATACCTGTGAACGGCATTCCAAATGTGGACCTGGCACAGATAAGGATGTGATCAGCATTGTGATACAACGTAATAGGAAGACAGTTCCAGTCAATGAGAACATTCGTCGCATTATAACGACTCTGAAAAGAAGATAGAAAAATATTAAGTATATATGTGTCCCTATTTTTTTTAGTTTATATCAGACCTAAAGTTCCAAAATTTTAAACAAGTATTTAATAACCATTTTAAAAAATACCGATGCTTATGGCACAATAAAATCGTAAACCATAGCGCTGCTAGAAAAACCGCTATTATTTCACAAACTTGAAAAGCCCATGGTATCAGTGGTAAGTTATCAAGCACGATATCCGGCAAAGGTGGATATGTTTTCATATCTAAAATTTGCTGGAAGATATTACTTTATTATTATCAAATAAACGTCTAAAATACGAAAGTATTTTAGAAATACTTCTTTATTTTCAAACTTTTCACTCACCTGGTACACGATCATGTACGAGAACCATTACAAAAGCAGTTATTAATAAAGAACACATACAATAGCAAAAAGCAATAGTCAATTTTACGAATGATTTCAATTTTGTGTCAGGGCTTTCCACCTGCAATTTGTCCAGATTTTGTAGAAATGACATATGATGATGAATGCTGGGAAATTCTCAAAATATATGTTTTGATTCGTGAATAACATAAAATAATATCAATTTTTCAAAATATGCTTTGATTCGTGAATAAAATACAATAATTGTTTTGTCAAATTCATATGATAAATTGTCGACCATTAAATTAGCTGAAAATTTAGTCTTACATTACAGAAGATAAAAAATTAACCAAGAAATGCAAAAAAGAACATAATTACAAATCAAATCACTTACTTGCCGTATTAAATCTTCCTTGCTCAGCAGATGCATTCGCTTTAATCGCCACTTATCTAACGAATCTGCATCTATATTGTCCAAAACATATTGCGCGTTTTTACTGAAAGCAGAAATGATTTTCCACACAAAACTGGACTTGAATTCTACATACCAACTCCGAAAAGTATATGATAAAATAATTATAAAATAAATGTGATCTTATTGGTTCATTTCGTTCATAATAGCACTTTTTTTTTAAATATTAAATTGCAGATGAATAAAACGATGTACCACACTCATTAAATAGAATAATAAAACGAAAAATATGGTGCAACAATGAAGCAAACCTTACTTTATTTTAGATAAACTTGTTGGATCGGCGCCCACAACAGGCACTACTCCATGCTTATAATCAACACTAACTGGAAAATCACTTTGATTAGTTAGTAAGAGATTATTTCCAGTAAATGATATTTGACTCTTACTGCTTCCAACAGCTAGTTGAATGCTGTTATGTGTGTCTGACTGAAAAATAATTTTCGATAAAATTATAATTCTCCAACTACCAGCTATAAAGCATCTGACTAAATAAATTACGCTGAATCATCAGTAACCGAAATTATTTTTAACATAAATGGCATGAAAATTTATCAGATAGAGAAATTTTTATAGATTAGTTGTCCTTCGTATAAATTCTAGTTATTAGCACAATCTGAAGCGATCAGAGAGTAGTTATGTGCTACTGACCGTATCCATCTTATCTTGATTGTTCTGATTACAATCGCATCCACATTGTTTTGATTGCTTCAACTACAATGATAAATATGAATTTAAAAATAAATAATGATTTCAAAAGAATCCACAAAATAACAAGTTGAAAAATTTACTAGACTGTGGAAATATTAACCATCGCTTCTGAGGGCGTTAAGTTCATTCTTAACCGCGAAATAGCCAAAGCAATACGCTTGATGTCACCAAGACAATTCAATTTCAATGGCTTTTTGCGTAAATCGACTTCATTTAGCAAAAGCAATGTACGACCATCGATCTAAAATGCATTTAAGGAAGACAAGAATTAAAAAAAATTCATGAAGATCATTTCTTCTTCACATAATGGCAAAGAGAAAGAAAATACATGCAGAACCCATTTGAACTTTTTTTAAACATATACAATAAATAACAAATTCATAAATAATAAACTAAATACTGTTCTCAGACATATTCATAAATCAGAAGATAATTTATTACTTATTCAATAAACTATAAAATTATTTGTGGATAAATATGAACAATACCTTATGCTTATAAGCGATAATATTAGCATATTTCTCAAAGCCTTGCTCACTAAGCCATGCAGCAACATCGGCATAATTCCATCCTTCGGGTGAAGTTGTGGCGATTTGGTGATAACCATTGCTATTCTGAGTATTCTCATACTCCCTCAATTTACTGTCATTGTCACACAACACATCGAAATCAGCCATAATTATCGGATGAGAAAGCATGAACCTGTAAAAATGCTGTTTTTAATATATTTTTTATTGGAATCTGTGCTATTCGCAGTTCATTAAACATGAACTTAACTCTTCTAAGTTGATACAATTAAAAAGATCGAATGTGTATAAAAAAGTTGCAGTTACAATTGCAAATACAGTTCACATAGCTATGTTATACAGTTTACATGATTATGTTATATATGGTTGCGATAAACTTGTTATTTCTAATTATATCTCATACTTCATGAATCATACCGTTCTTCTATAATCTCAACATTTTAAATAAAACCAAACGATAATTTATTACTTATTCAATAAATCATAAAATTAATTATGAGTAAATATAAATAATACTTTATGCCTATAAGCGATAATACAGCATATTTTCTTTTTCAAAGCCTTGTTAACTAGAGCCATATAGCAACATTCACATAATTCTATTCATTGAATGTTACAAAAATAAATTTGTTATTTTATAATTACAGCTCATTCCATGCATCAAATCTTTTTTTTCTTACTTTTTCAATAAATCGTAAAATTACTTGTAGATGAATAAGAAAAAAAGGAAATTAACTTTATTATAACTCAAATGATTGTAAATCTTCATGACTATTAATTATATATTACATACGTATAAAGGGATGCAAAAGACATACAGATATACAACATACACATCTAAATAGAGTTTTTGTTAATTTCGTCTCATTCTTCCTTCAAAATCATCTAATTACCTAATTACCCATAATTAATATATAAGCTTAACTTTTTAAAATGAACTAAAGTAAAATAAAGTGAGAAAAAGAGTAATTCCATCTCACAAATGCTCTACAAAGTGAGAAAATCGATAGATAGAAAGGTCAATAGTACTGTTGATCTCAGAAAAAAAAGAGTGCTACTCCGACCAAACTAATAACTTACTGATGTGATATACTGATAAGCAAGAGAGAATGCCATCGGACAAGCGAGGACGACTCACCGGTGTTTCCCGAAACCCGCTGCAATCATCGTAGTTTTCCTTCGGGATTAATCAAGAGATTCAAAATTTCATGAAGGGCATGATGAGATTCGGGCGGGATAATTTAGATACAATTTTGAATTTTGAAAGCGGTGTTGTTAGCGTAAGGTCACCTGCCACGTAAGGTCAGAGTAATTGGGTCATTGGTTTAAAGGTCAACTCCAAGTTATGAGCAGGATATAGTGGACGTACGTGTAATTTCGTGGACATAAGTATGACCTACTTGACCCATTGGATTTGTTTTATGATCGTTCAGGACAGCATTTTATTTCTAGAAAGTATTATTTTTTTCAATGTGCTAGTCTTCGGAGATTCGTTCAATTCCTTTTAACTTTTCCAAGTTTTTGGAGGCAGTTTTGCAATTCACTGTATCGTCGATGCTAAAGATCAGATAGAATGACAAAGTTTTTATTCAAGACCTAGTCATGATTCTCAATAAGTACCATGAGCTTCCTGCTTAAAAATAATTCATCTCGAGATTATACTTATTCCTTGAAATTAATTTATCGTGGAGAGGTGGTTTTCGGATTGAGATGGTACATGAAATAGATCGATGCAATGCATTCTATTCTCTGTCGCGGCAAAGTGAGTTGCCGTGACGTGGATTTTAATTTTCTCAATTATGGATGAACGAAATCACCGAATTTTGAATACAGTAGTAATTATGTCACTTGTAGTCACAAGCCAAGATGACAAGTGACCACTCCTACAATATTAAGCTTTGAAAGTCATTAGGTATTTGAGTTATTTCCACTTAATGCGCTAATTCTATGAAATATTTGTTCATTTTCTTCCTCATATGTAAGATTAGGCTAGCATTAAGTAGAAAGTTATTTAGAGGAAATAACAGCATATGGCCAACATCCGAGAGAATAGTCCAAATCTAGCCGAAGCAAGGGTATTAAATAATCGGATTAATTAATTATGGGAGGTAACTCTTTGTCCTGAACAATTCAGAAAAACTTGACAATTTTGCTGATGCAATTAAGTTTCGTTTTGTTAGTGATGCTTTCATTACTTGCTATTTTATATTTCGTCATAATGAAATATGTTTATGACTAATTATTATTAATAATCAAGCAATTCTTAACAATTATAAAGTGCTTTGAAAATTCGAAATTTCGAGGAATTTGAAAATATTTCAATTTTACTTTTGATTTTGATTGTTTAATTTCCTGTCCTTGAAAGATTAAAATAATTTGAAAACCGAGTTATCTGATGATCGGAAAAATAAGAAGTGAAGCGTATGCTGGAACAGTATTTTTTGGAAATTCACGCCAGCATTATTTCTCATGTAATATATAACTTTATCAAATTGTAATTTTAGTGAGAATGTCGAATACTGATAAGAATCCTAAAGCTGGCAAAAACGTACGCGTTGCTGTCCGAATAAGGTAAACATTGTTTTTAGTAGATAATTACAGATAATTAGTTATGTTGAATTAAAGCAGGAAATTGGAAAAGTACCCAAAACTTTCTGCAAACTTTTTTTTTAAGTCAAAACAATTACAAGGTAAAATATATTAAATTCAGACCGATGAATGATAACGAAACTGCCGAAAAAGCTCGTTGTGCAATAACTGCAAATGCTCGCAAACGGACCGTTGCTGTGATTGACCGAGGAATCAGTAAGGAATTTGGACCATTTGATAAGGTTTGAATTTCATTTAAAACCGATCACAGTTGCATGTTGCAGGTCCATGAACCGCAAGATACCACTCGGCCCATTGTCATACGAATGGAATTTCAACTGTAGAATTTTTGAAGATCTCATTTCTTCCGCTCTCTTTTGAGCAACGAAGATATATTTGCTTGTTTTGCAAAACTGAATTTTAAAATCTTAAAACTCTAACAGAAGGAAATGATTTATCATTAAGATGAATTATATAACATTTTATTATTAAAATAATATGTTCAGTATAGTTTCCCTCGTTTTCATATCGAACTTGTTTTGAAGGTTTTGTTGAAATTTTGATGGTTTTATTGAAATTCTATTTTGTCTTGTTGTTGAGTGCTTTGTCATGGAGCTATAAATGTCTAGATTTAGGTGTATGGAACGTATGCGAAACAACTTGACATATATTTCGACTTGGTTGAACCATTGGTTAAGAATGTCCTTGCCGGTTACAACTGCACTTTATTTGCGTTAGTATCCATATGGTGCCAAGTTCATGTCTAGCTTCTGCATCATTTTTATTTTTATAACTTTCCCAGCTATTTTATTGCAAGAATTATTTTCAGTTATGGACAAACAAGTACGGGCAAAACATTTACAATGGAAGGTGAGCAAAACAGTTCAGTTTATGAGCATGCATGGAACGAAGATTCTTCAGTCGGGATAGTACCACGAGCTTTACAGCACATTTTTACTGAATTGGAAAATCAGGTATTGCCAAATATAGAAAATTCATGACCTCTATCGATTTTAGTCATAGAATTTTGCTTTAAATATTTAACTAATAGCTTCATGTATCTGTCAGTTGAATCATTATTCAAAAAATTGTCTTCAAGATCGCGAGCTTTAAATTTATAAAATATTTGATCACAACTGCATAATTCAAACGACAAGCTTAATTTCACGTCTTAATACTGTGATAAAAAAACCATTGCAAAACTAATATTATATGAATGGTGTATAGTTGCAAATCCAACTAAAACATATTCCCGAAGTTTTAAGGATGCAGAAGAGTTCTCAGTTCGAGTATCATATGTTGAACTATATAACGAAGAATTATACGATTTACTTGGGAGTGCTGAGCTGGGTCATGCCAGATTGCGTCTCTTCGAAGATTCCGTGCGAAAGGTAGCAAATTTTGCGCTTTCTCAACATTATGATTGAGTCTCGTTTAATGCTTACGAAAATTTGCAGGAACTGATATATTCTGAAAAGTTTAGGGTTCAGTAATCATTAGTGGCTTGGAAGAAGTTCCAGTATCTGATCGTCTTGAAGTTCGTGAACTACTGAAGAGGGGTGCAGAGAAACGAAGAACTGCCATGACTCAAATGAATCTGAATTCAAGGTTATAATGTAATGAATAAAATTTTTCAACAGTTTAAATTTCTTTTCCTTTCTTTCCCTTCATCATTCATTTTCAGCCGTTCTCATACAGTTTTCACGATAACGGTTGTAATTCGAGAAAATACTGTTAGTGGGGAAGAAGTTATCAAACAAGGGAAGTTAAGTTTAATTGATTTGGCTGGTTCGGAAAATATTGGTCGTTCTGGTTCGATCGATAAAAGAGCTCGAGAAGCAGGTTGTTTCATTTTTTATTCCTGTGTTAGTTGAGGTAATGATGCTTATAACTGTTTTAATTTTCTGAAATTTTCAAATCTTCAAAATTTATTTGCTTGGTTTATTTTTAATATCTTGCATTGTATATAGGAAGTATCAATCAGTCACTGTTGACTTTGGGTCGAGTTATAATGGCTTTAACTTCGGGAGCCGGCCATGTCCCGTATAGGTATTGTTTAGATCGTTTTTATATTTTTAATTTGCAAGATTCGCTGTATAAATGATGTAAATATTCTCACATGAGTCAAAATTTTTTAACTGTATTATTTTTTCTTTTTTAAAGAATTCTAAATTGGAAAAAAATTACTTGTATAATTCTATATTTGTCATCAAATACATTAACGCTTCAACTGTTATTTAATAATAGTGCAGGTTGAGCTGTACATTGGCTTTCACTGTGCTATATTGCGCGCCAAATTAATGACGAATTCACATAATTAGAAGAAAAAAAAATGAAGACTATATTAATTGATAATTCATTTCAGGGAGAGCAAACTTACGAGAATTTTGCAAGATTCTTTAGGTGGGAAAACTATTACTACCATTGTAGCAACATTATCACCTGCTTCTACTAATATTGAAGTATGTTATTATTGTTAGCTGCTGCACTTTAATTTATGTTTTATAAAATTAGAGGTGATGGATTTTTACTGAATTTTCAAGGATGTATGAAACTTTTCTCAACATACGTTTCAGTTCTGCTTTTTTTTTTATTTTTTTCTTTTCAGGAATCGATTAGCACATTGGAGTATGCTTCAACTGCAAAGAATATCAAGAATCAGCCTGAAATAAATCAGAAATTAACGCATCGTGCTTTACTCAAGGTATATTCATATCAATGAAAGTCCTGTCGAGTTTTAAAGAGACAAAAGAAAAAATGAGAATACTGTCACAACAATTGTAGCTCGTTTGTTTTTGGCAACCTATGGACTTATCAATTACTTGGAATAGCCTCGTTTTCATCATTCAGTAATTAGCAAATTATTTTTTATTTCAGCAAATGATTTTTCAAATTATTTCAAATAAGGGAATTATTTAGATTTTTCTAGGCTCGAAAAAAAAACTAAATAATTTCTAGTCTTGAATAATTGTACAAATTCTCAGCCATCTTTTCTAGGCTTACAATGACGAAATGAACCGCTTGATGCGCGATTTGCAAGCCGCTCGCGACAAGACTGGCTTCTTTGTTGATCGTCAGAATTATGAGTGAGCTTATTCATTTATTTTATACTAAAGCAAATATTTGATTCAGATTTAATTTACTGAATTTTAGTAATTTTAAAAAATAAAACTAATTTGCAAACTTTCCAAATGACATTTACAGGAACATGAGTACACAACTTGCGCAACAGAGCCAGCAGATCGAAACACTCACTGATGAACTGCAGGCAGTTCTTGAACGCATCCAGTTGGCAAGCTTTTATATCTAGTTCGATTTTCCTTTCGTGAAAGTAATTCGCTTGTCATTTACCGTGGTATCATAATGATTTTACAGTTCTGCCCAGTGCATCCAGAGCATCGTATATCATCACATTTTATGCTAGTTTTGTGTCAAAAATTATTCGAAAATTGCTGCATACTACTTAAATTAAACTTGTGTTATTTTCATTGCATATACTGAAATGTTATGGATATTCATTTCTAATTTTTATAGCTTATGCAAGATGCGGAATTCTTGGGCCAGCATTATGGAAGTCTTTATGAACGTTACAAACATATGGAGCAGAAGTATAAAGACCGTTGCAATGAAAATGCTGAATTAAACTTGGTAGATATTGTTTATGAGTGCCTTTGCTATCAGTTTAGAAATACTAATAATCAATGTTAAACTTTCTGCTAATTCTATGATTCATATAAAAATTTTAAATTTATTCGGATTTTCTTTACTGATTATTTCAATCATCTTGCATCGTGTATTAGAAGTAAACTTAACATTTGAGACATTCTTATTGGTGCTCAGTATTTCTAATGAATCAAATTTACTGGTATTATATTTGAAGGAATTAGCGGATTGCAAGTCGGTTTTAATGAACCATCAATCCGTCCTGAAACAGTTACAGGAATCAGCGTATAAAAGCCAGTCGGAGAATACACAGGTAGTATTAATTATTCAGAAAAATGGGAGATCATAAATCTGTGAAACGAGTTTTTATTTGTTCTTAGTTTTGAATTTTATGTATTTGTGGAACATAAATTTTAAACTTAAGATCCCATTATTTCTAGCTCCGTCAAAACTGTTCACGTTTGACAAGGGAGTTGGATAAAACACATGACAAAATTGATGTTTTCCGTAATGCGGCAAATGAAAATGAAAAACTGTATGCCCAATGTACAAGAAATAGTGCACAGAGTGTTGGCAAACTGAAAAAAGGTATTGAAGATTGGAATGATGTATTACAATCGGAAATGAAGAAAATAACAGATTGTTGTGGTGAATTTTTCTATTTTTTTCTATTATATGTTACTTTTGAATCGAAATTAAGTATATATTAGACAGTGTTAAATGTTAACGATATCGAATACTAATTGATAAAAAATAAAGTAATTTAAGATGCTAAGCTTCAATTCGAAGTGCACTGTTTTGATACAAATTTTAGATCAATGAAAAACTTTTATGTCTGTGAATAGGAAATCCCATCTCCCTTACAAGTTTAAATTGAAATCATATTAGGAGATAGTTTTATATACTGATTACTAATTTGTAAAATACTGACATGTGGCATATCTTGCTCTGCATTTCTTTTTTCTTTTTTGAATGAAACAATTCAAATTCTCAGTTCTTATGAAACTTCGATCTGTGACTTCTATTTATCATTGATATTACCATTTACAATATTATTTTTCATACAAAAAGTTTGCATGCTTTTTGACATCATAGTTCGAATGCAGTCTAATAGAGCTAACTCGAATTTGAACATTTATGTAATCAAATATTGAAACATTAAAAGATAATTCCAGAACGGACGAAATCGAATATGGAGAAAGATATGCATGTATTTCGAAACTACATAAATTTGCTTCTTTCACAGTTGACGGATTTCTTTACTGATTCGGTGATTTTATTTGATTCAAGACGTTATGGAAGATTCAGGAAGAGACTTTGGTTTTCTTAAGCACACTTTATGAAAATCTTTATAGCAAAGTATGGCAGGAAAAGAGAGCATATTTCACTTATTTTTATATAATTGTTTTAAAAATCATGCATTTTGTTCAGGATGGCACCGATAACTCAATTATCAATTTTTTGAAGAAAATCTATGTATTCATTGGTGATGCCCAGAATTATTATGAAAAATTATACGAACAACATAACAAGTTTTCTGATTTCATAATGAAAAATGTGAGCATATTCAAATATCGAGTCTTGAACTTTCATGAATTTTCATATTTTAAAAGATACACTTTAAAAAACCAAAAAGATTCTACAAATCCACAAGGAAATGTTTTTAAATCCTTTGCGAAAGTCTGAAATGAGCAGTAATGTAGCAATGAGCAATTGTAGATGCAGAAGTATTTTTTATACTTGCATAATTTTAAAATGTAGAGGATATAGGAATATTTGCAATAATTCCAGATAAAAGAATACGAATTACTGGGAAAAAATTTTTATGAAGTATCTAACAATTATAGCAATCGCACCATATCACAGGCAGAAGAGATGAAGCGTATGGTAAGTTTCAGATATTTGGGTAAACATTTTTTATTTGGCCGTTAACTTTGCAGATTGTGAAGATGAATGGAAAATTTTACTGAAACTTATACTTTCAAGTTTTAGCAATCATCATTCATGATATGAAGTGTTAGGATCGTTTTTGATAATGTATGACCAGTGACATTCTTTTGTTTATTGGATTCCATTATTTTATAATTAGTTCATACTGTCTTTTAACACATATTTTCTTGGATTTGTATTGCTACATGAGATTTAAGAAATATGTGATATAGAGAATATATTATCAATTATAACAATTTAATTCTTAATTCTTCATTTTTAAAAGCTTCCTATATATTTATATTGTTTTTCAAGTTTATTGAACTTTTTTTTTTTTTGTTAGATCAATGATGTATTAGAGACATACATTAAAACGACGAAAGAGGAAACGCAGCAAGTAAGCGAGAAATTGAGATCTTTGAAGAGCGAACAACAATCTATGTGTGAAAAACAGCGTATATATGTGGAAACTGCAGTCAAAGAGACACTTCCCAATAAAACAGCTTGGGGAGCACAAAGACAAGATTTTTCAGAGAAAATCACTCTTCAAAAAGAATGTGTCGATGGAGTGAGTTGAAATATCAGTTTTTATTATATCATTTAATGTATTTTACTATTTTATAAATTATTTGGTTAGATGATAGTTCGCCTAAAAATATTTTTTTTTTTTTGTTTTATATTTATTTTTTTAGTAAAATGAAACTAAAAATATCAAGAAGATGAGGATTAAACTATATCGAAATATTCACGCGCACGTTTTTTACTTTTTAACACATCTTCTGGATCTCTCGTTGGAAGTGAATTTAGTTACGTAGTTAACTATCTCTTTATTGGATATACACATAGTTTCTTTTAGTTAAGTTGATATTAAGACTATTGTAGATACACAGAACAATGGAAATGTTATGCAAAGATTTACAAAAGCAGGGGGAAGTGGTGTCTGCGCAATTTAGTGAAATGGCAAACTCGAATACAAATATTGTCATGCATCAGGTAAGGAATTTTTGTTTCGATTTTTTTTTTTTTTTTTTTTTTTTTTTTTTTTTTTTGCAGTTTATTTCAGACGAAAGAATTTTCTTCATTTATCAATTTATTTCTTTTACAATTTCATTGATGATTGTCTCGGATTTTTTAAAATTTAGATGGAGCTGAGTGGAGCAACGTCATCATCATTACTTGAAGAATTAAATGAGGCACATTCTCGAACAGAACAACTTATTGAAAAGAATATTGTTCGTCCGCTTAGCACTGGTAGGTTTTATCTTAGCTTCTGAATTAGCAATTTCATAGCATTTGCTATTTAAATTTCGAAAAAGTTAATCTAATGTTGCTGTTCCAGTATGAGTTGTTCCTTATTATTATTATCATATTATAAATGATATTATGATGTTAAAAATTTTTCGAAATGAAATTTTATCATGCATATAGAAGTCTTTTATATTGCAGATTGAAAAAATTTCTTAATGAAAATCAAATGGAAAAATTGTCTATATTATTTGCTTTAGTGCCTATATTACTTGCTAATTTTATACTGATTCTTTGGGAAATAAAAGTTTCAATTTAAGGCGAAACACCTATTCGTAGAAAGCAAGAGCCACTTCCAGAGCCAGTTGAAATCCCAGATGCGAATGAATTGATTAACAAAAGCAAGGAAACAGAAGTGCCGCGAAGACTGAGTCAATACCGGGTGAGCAATAAATTTTAATAGTAGTGATCGATTGCATCCTTCCACCTGTTATAAGCTTATAATTACCAGTCAAAATTAATATTAAATTTTACCTTCGGTTGAATTTTATATTTCTCATTATTCACCATGATTTGTAGCCGCGTGATTCGATTCTGGAAACATCATTCACCATTCTCTCACCAAAAGCCCTCAAACAGACATTAAAATGTGATCTAGACGAGATTGTTGAAACTCCTGAAGTATGATTGCTTTTGTTTTGAAAAAATTTTGTTTTCATGTTTGCTTTAAGAAATAAGATTTCACACCATGTAAAGCATTTTTCGCATTTCGGTAGGGAAAGAGAAAGTTCAAAACCAAAAGCGTTGAAGCTACAAAATCTAAAAAAATGAATTGATTACATGGATTTTTATTGTGAAGCAGTTTATTAATTCTTCGAATTATGTGAAATTGTTTCCTTTTTTTATTCGAATATTTTTAAAATCGAAAAAAATGAAAGATTTTTTGCCAAGTTAAAATCTTGCGTAACATTATGCCTTTTTAGAATGTTAGTGAATGTGGTAGTGCAGTTATTAAAAAGCAGGATGATTCAGCGGTAAACATCACGAAAAGACGTCGCGCTTTTCAGAGGCGAAATTCATGATTTAATCCAACAGTTCATACAAATTTTCGTTTTAAAGCAAAGTGCATTGAAATTTCAATATTCCATATCTTCATCATTTTGTAAATATTATAATTTCTTAATATTTTATATAACAATAAAAACTCGTGATTCAAGTGAAAAAAAAAAAATGTATTTGAATAAACTCTGTAAGATTCTCTTAAAAATATTGCATTTTTGATAACTGATGGACACAAGTGCGTATTTTTGTGCACTATGTGCTATGGTTGATATTGCACTTGACAGTCTGCCATCTTCTTTTGTTTATTCTTTAAAAATATTTTTAAGTTGATTGTTTTATGAACCACAGTCCGAACTTCAATAATCCCAGGTAGGATTTTTCTACTTTGAAATCTTTTTTGTTTTTGTTAATTTGGAGTGCAACAATATCTTTTGCTGCATTTATTCAATGATGTATACTTCTGTGCAATTAGAACTCAATAATAGCACGAAATATTTATTTGATTTGAATTCAGTTTTTGAGAAATGCTGAAACATTTGAAACATCGCATGGCGAAATTGTTTTAAATAGAAATGATCTTTTTTTCTTAATAACAATTTTCTTTCTCTTTTTGATTGGATATTGTGTAACTGTGTAGTTGTGTCCATTCATTATCAATAAAGAATCTTACGCAAACGAATTTATTTTTCTACAGATCGTTAAATACACTACAAAGAATACATGAATTAGTAATTTATATCATTGATTTATCAAATTTTTGCTATCTGCTAGGGAATTACATATATGACATATATGGTTTGTTTAGTCATCAGTACAATGAGAATATAAAAAAAAAAAAAAAAAGAAAAAAGAAAAAAAAATAGATTAGAGGAAAATTTGAGTAATTGGCTTTACTATCATGGATGGATGGATTAATCGATTTAATTTGCGTTTTTAAGACTCTAGCATGGTTTGTTGATTTAAGCATTCATGAACATCTTGATTCGCGATATTTAAGTTGGAAAAATGTTTGATTTTTTTTTTCAATTGGTTGGGATTACTAAATTTTATTCAGTATATTCAATTTTGCAAAATTTACAGGACCGATATGGATATGTTCAGTTGAAATGAAATTGAACGGATGAATTCATCGATGATTAGCTTACATTTAATATTACAACGACGACTTAGAAGTCTTAGATTTGGTGAACGATACAAATCAAAAAGAATATTGAAAAATGATTCAGCTGCAGCAATTTTATCAGATGAGAACGAAAAAATTTATGTACCTAGGAAGCCAGTTCCTTCACCGGTAAATTTTTGAAGTGAATTTCATATTTGTAAATTTTAACATATTTTATGCTATCCTTTGTATTTTTATAAGAATTCAACAATCTGATTCAGTAAATATGTTCAAATATTCAGATATCTAATGTGAAAAAACAAGCATTAAATGCTTGCATCAGTCATGCTGAATTCCATTTGATCACTCTTAGGGCTTGTCTGCTGATATGAGGTTTACATTTAAATAAATTTGGGTGGATCTTCGCAATATATTGTTGAACCCAAGGCTACGGTCACTTCATTCAGCAGTGAAAAGTTTGAGCTTGTATAGCTCGAAGTTTGAGTTTGAATTTGAGCTTTATAAGGATCAAAGAGTTATAAATTGAAATTGGTTGAAATTATTTGAAATGATTACAAATTGAAGGGATTTACTATTCATTCATGAAAAGATTAGATGAGAATAGAATTACAATCCCGAAAAATTTTAAATTTTTTCGGCAAATAAAATAATCTGGAAATGAATCGCAGTAAATTCAAATAGAATTTTTTTTTGTAGTAGTAATAATTTTGAAAGCCTATGATCAAATGCAGATGTTTTTTTTACAGATAGACCAAAGTAAAGTGGAGGAGCCTCCGGTGTTCGATAAGGCCCTTATCACTCATCTGGAAAGACTTTCATTGGTACGATTTAGTGATGAGCAAGCGGTTTTTAATTTGAAACAAGCGGTACGATTTGCAAATCAGTTGAAGTTGGTTGACACCACGGTAAGATCTTTTGATAATTGTTAGGTCATGCTTGATCAAAATCTAAAGGATTATTCTTTAATATGATTTGCAGTTTAATAATATTAACATAAGGCACTGTGCTGAAATTTGAAAAATCTTGATATTTCTGGGTAAGATCATACTTGTCCATTTATGCGTGTGTTCAGTGTAAATTGTTTTCCAAATGTTTCATACACAAGCGATGAATAATCAGCAACAGCGAAGTTTTGAATATAATTATTATCCGTTTGCTGGGAGAGATTTTATCATATTTTCTTAATTAGACAAATCCAATTTTACTGTAAATGGTTTTACTGTTTTATAAAAATTTTTAAATAAATCGATTTTGCAAAATCTCTCTTAATACCTTATTTAATGGAGAATTAATTCTAATTAGGCCTTTTTGATGGAAATATATTCTTAATTTCCCTGCACTTTTAATGGATTTATTTAAGAAAAAAATTATTTTCAGGGTATTAAACCACTCGAAACTTTGCTCGAAGACATACCATGTCCATTGCGAGAAGATATTGCTGATAATCCTATGACCAAAGATGAAGTTTTGATGAATGCTGCCAAAACTGTTGAGGATTATTTCGTCACGCCAGTTGGAAATATACCATTGGAAGAATCGGATAAGCTGGATTTAGCGAAAGTTGAAGATTATGACCGAAAAGCGATGCAGAAAAAGAATGTATTGAAGGATTCTAGAAATAAGGAAATGGAATAACTGTTTCAACTGAACTGGAATGGAATCCACAGTGTAGATATTTTGGTAGTGCAAAAAATTTATCGAGTGTGAATATTTTTCATTGCATGCCTTAATTGCTCTTTGTTTTTTCAGCGATTATTGTAAAAAGAAAGCAAATTTTGAGCAATTTTAATATTTTATTACGATTATAGTGAATCGAAATAAATTTGAACACATTAGAAAGAAAAAAAAATTGTGAATAGTACTCTCCGATGGTATCATTTTTACATTTCGTAATGCGATCTTTCTGCTAAATTTGTTTATGATTTGGTTAACCTGGTGGATCGAATGCTGACTAAATTTTTCAAACGGAATAGAAGTAAACAAAGAAATTCCTAATTTTTGTCTGCAAAAATTATGTTCTCCAATTTTTTATCAAAATTTGAAATAAAATCAGAATTTTGAGAATTTATTGAAAGCGATTTAAAAAAAAAAAAAAAAAAATAATGAAGGATCGTTTAACCGTTAGGTCTAACTTGAATAGTGATTTAGAAATTGCACTTTATGCATAACCCCATGCGGTAAAATGACCAGAAAGGTTAGTAACAGTTCTAATAGTGCGGAAAAATGCGGAATAAAGATTGAAGAACTTTCGACGAGACATGGAGACTTGTCATCAAAAATTAATAGTCAGCAGATTCTTTTTTTTTTTTTTTTTTCAAAGTGAAATTCTCTTCCCATTAAGTATTTATACCTTTAGTTTGGAAAAAGTTTCGGAATTTATCTCCAAAAATTGGTAATTGCTCTTCTGCAACTTCAGTCAAGTAGAAAGTAATTCTGTATGGGCTCATAAAATGTTGTCGCTATTTCTACCATACTTGGCCATTTTGCTAAGATTTTTATAAGTAATAAGTTCTACAATGGTCGTTGAAAGTGAATGATGTGCATTTGAAGTGAGAATTATGAGATTTGAATTCGTCTTATATGGATAACAAATATGTTGTCGAAAAAGAAATTGTTGTTGGTATTTCCGAAATGCAATTTCCATAATTTCATTTTTCCTTACCTCGTTTCCCTTCTTTGAGTATTCCGTGAATTCTTCATATTTTCTTATTTTTTTGATCCAATCTTACTTTTTTTTTTTTTGAAAAATAACTCTTGTTTAGTTTATTCAATTTGTTTTTTATGATACAAAAAGTATTGTTTTCAAATGCTCAAAAATGTTTAAAAAAAAAGAAAAAATGAAAAAAAGAAAGAAAAAATAATTTTGATCGTATAATAACGTATAACAGACAGATCAGAAAAAGTCATGAATTGAATCTCACTTTTCAATTTGACTTTTTTTTTTTTTTTCTTCGCTCAACAACTGAATTCTATACGATCAAAAATTGAACACATAGCTATGTTTGTTTATAAAAAGTACGTACAGTATGGTAGATTTATATTGTTTCCTTACCATCACATACTGTTTTGACTCCTAAATATTTCAAAATTTAGCAAAGAGGAATGAAATCAAACTTTTATTTATTCCAAATAGACATAATATTTATGTATGGTATGAATTCACTTGAAACGATGAGATATGATATCAAGAGCAAGAATTCAAACTTTTGTGTTTTTTTTTTTTTTTTTTTTCATCATAAATAAAATTATGGAACGAAATAAACAAATTAGGTATCAATTGAACTCAATCTCTTTCTCTCTCTCTCTTTTTCTCTTTCCCTCTCTCTCTTTTTATTTACATATATAAGAGAAAATTTGAGCTAGATAGATTAATTTTATATTACTAAAAAAATTGATGATCTTCTATACCATAAAACCGCTAATGAAATGATTTCATTTGTTTCGTTAACTTCACTGTAATTGTAAAAAATTCTATTGAAATTTTTTGATATGACATGTCTTGTTTTTTTTTTTTTTTTTTTGATTTCGCATAATATATCTCTTGTTTTTTCGAGAATTCGCATAAGAATAATAAAAATAATACCTATGCGAATGATATGAAAACCGGTAATGATTATATGTCTTTATTTGATCTAATTAATTTTGCAAAATTATTTCAAATCTCTGGCTGTTAATTTTTATTTCTCTTGCAATTTTTAATTTAATTAAAATAAGACAAGTAAATTTCGTAATCGTACAGAATGCTAGAAGTTAAATTTAGAACAAAGAAAAAGATGTATTCAAAATTTACCTCATTTTAAACGCACTCAAAATATTGAGCTGGTAGGATTGATGTTTATGAATAATAAATTTTGAAATTCATTAATTTTGAGTTAAATTTTAAACAAATTGTAAAATCAAGCTGAGTTTTAGGATCATAAGAAATTAGATATTAGCTCATTGCCGGGAACTTCATATATATAATTGTTAGTTATGCAACAATTTTTGATTTCCAATAACAATTATAACATTCGATAAATCTTCCAATAATGTTTAATGTAAACAATTGCATTTTTTTAAAATTTCATTAAAAAGAGCTTAAAATTCTCATGAAATTTGTTTTTTTTATGAAGAATGCGAAAAGTTATAAATGTTTTTCAGTATAATTCATCGACATGATCATTATGTAATATTCATTCAAATGTAGCTTATCCTCATATGGCTATTATCAGTTCGTATGAAAACTTTTACAATTTCCTACGTGTGAAGAGTTATTTGAGAAAATTTTCAATGGAAATATCCTTTCGGCATTACACGTACGCATTTTTGACTTCTGTAATTCTTATTAATATGAATCAAAAAAAAAGAAATAAAAACTAAATCTATGGAATGTGCTTACATAAAAATGCTTCCAATACCAAATTCCATCCATCTATCTGCATATAACAGAATAATTTGCATATTTGTGTTGTGCGTGTGAATATATACATATATCGATGTGCATCACTTGATAGCAACTTTATATAACTTGAAACTTTTTAAAGAAGATTGAAAAAATGGTGATAATTGGATTTATCATATCGAAAATATGTCTTTTACACAACGTCTTAAAAATTAAGTTAATTTATCATATTTATTCGTAAATAAATTCGTTCATATTTCAAATTATTCAACAGATGATCCGTATTATTAATGATAGCTCAGAATTTTAATTAAATGAATTAAAAGATGTTTTGATCGTACGTTTGCTTAAATGTATCCTGACATTCCGTCACAAAATGTGATATAATTATGACTAAAACTGTATGATCTTTAATCTGTCATTAATAATTCGGATGGCTTGTTGAAGAATTTTAAATATGAATGAAATTTGTTTAAGAATGAATACGATAATCAATGAATTCATAAACGAATGATTAAAGGAAGATTTCAAGAAAAATTAATTTATCTGAGTTGACATCTTTTTTCTAGTTTTATTAGTCGGAAATTCGTCTCCATTTCTAATTTGTAGACAACATTTCATTTCAACTAAAGAGTTGAATAAATAAATTCTTTCCCTATTGTTTCTATTTCATTAAATCGTCAAAATTGCAAACATATTCTCCAGTTGCTATACAGATGAGGAAGTTGAAACAAAGAAAATTGCTTCATAACGAATTTAAATAATTCTTGAAAGATTATTTCGAGGAAAAACAAAATGAGAAATTTGATAAATTTCCTCCTAATCTTTTGTAACAATTATTCGGATTTTTTGAAAGACTTCATTGATTTATTCTTGAATTTTTGTCTGAAAATATAACAACATTGACAGAAATGCGATATTGAATTGCATGCTAAATTTATTGAAGTTTCATTTTCAAAATTACCGAAAATTTCCGAAAATTGATAATTATACAATCACCAAGATGAATCAATACAGTACATTCATATCATAATAATAATATACAGCTGATATGGATGCATCAAATTAGGCCTATGTCCATTAGTAGCCAAGGATTTCTTTTAACATAACACTTATAAAATCAACATTTTATTGAAATGATATAAATAAATGCCAAATTGGGATAAATTAAATTGAAATTTTTTTAAAAAATTTGCATTCTTTTCTCATCCAAAAAGCGGCTACAATTTTCGACTGTCTTTATTGTATGGGAACTTTATTATATTCTAATTATTCCTGGACATAATCACTTACTTATTTAATTAATTTATCCAATCAAATCGTGCCTAAAATGGCGCCTTTTTCGCCAGCTGTCATTTTTCGTCTTTTTTTGATTTAAAAAAAAACAAAAAAACGATTGAGATTTTTGATTCTCTTTTGCAAATGACCCTTCACTGTACTTGGCTATTCCTCGACATAATCACTTCATTAATTATCTAATTAGCTTATCCAATCAAATCGTGCCTAAATTTTTAGCCAATATAAAATGGCGCCTTTTCCGACATCTATCATTCTTTCGTTCTTTTTTTGATTAAAAATGAAACTTTGATCAAAGATAAACAAATCATCGTATTTTGAAACAAAAGTGGAAGAAAAAATTGATGTGTCACTTCACCGCCAATCGCAACTAACGATCGCAACTGTCGACATTGTCCACGTATACGCGTGTGCGTGTATGTATGTATGTCTGTGTATGTGTGTATGTATGTATGTGTGTATGTGCGCATTATTGTATAAATCAACTGTAACGACCGTCTTTAGACGATCTTCCTATGTCTGCTTCTGTACGTGAAGAAGTTATGACTTGACAATGCTCTGTTTCTTCTCATCTTGTCTCTCTTGTTGTCATTAGATTAGAAATGATGATGATGATGACGATGATGGAGGACAGATAGATGAAGGTAGGTAGGTAGGTAGATAATTAATTCTTTGGCCATAAATGATGTCAACAAGTTGGCGGATTAACAATGCTTAGCAGTTTGATAACGGTTGATAATAATTACTGATAATATTTACTGCATTTTACCTTTCGGAGTTACATTTCGATCAAATCCATTTCAGACTCTTTCTTCTCTAAAGCTAACCTATTCATCATCATCAGATTTATTTACGTTTAGCAGCATATCTGTGCGCTCATTTGCATAGTTCATCGGTTTCATCTATTTTGTTTATTGTTTGTGATTTTTTTATATTTTATTTCAATTTTAATTTCTTTTTAAAATTTCCAAATTTCATATCTTATCGTATTAGGTTTTACGAATTGATACGATAAGTTATGATAAAATACGAATAGATATGAATTGATATGATAAGATATATTTTTTTGCGAAAAGTTCGAAACTATGGTTTAGTAATTATTATGATTGTTGCAACACAAGAATGGTCAATCATTTCGATGACTTAAAATGGAATGATAATGACAAATAAATTAAATATGAACAGTGAGCGGCCATTATCATTCCATTCTTTTTTTTTTCCTATCGCTTAGAATGGAATGTGCAGAAGCTTGTCACATGATATTATCAATGATAATTGTTATCATTTCTCAGTGTTACAGATTTCTTTCATACAAATTATTCTAATATGAGCTGAAAAATTTTAATTCAATATTTTTTCAATGATACTATCAAATGAGTAGAATTAATTTTCTATTTTATCAATCATTTTTATGTTTTACTAATTTTTATTTATTTAAGCGAGATGATTTATTTATGTACTATTTGATTTATGATATTTTTTATTTTGATTTTTAATGATTTTATTAAATTAATGGAACTAATTTTCTACTTTATCACCTCTATCAATCATTTTTATTATATCATTTTCCACATTTATTTACTATTTGATTTACATTATCATCTCACTTACACCTCTCATATTTCTGATTAAAATAGAAATTAGCATTTTGAAATAATTATTTTCAAGAAGAGTTATAAAAATAATCTGAATTTAAAGAAGAAAGTAATTCTTATCTAATTGTAATATTTGTTTAAAAAGCTTTGCTGATCATTTCATTGTTAGATTAACTATAAATTTTCGTGCTTTTTAATTTAAATAATTATGTGCTTCTCCTTATCCATTTTCTTCAAAATATAAAATTTTGCATTTCAATTTTTTGACAAAACATATTCTCATTATTTTTGCTATTTATTGATTTAATTCAATAACTTTTAAGCGAATTATTTTATTGCTCATGGCTATCTTTCTGATAAGTATTAGCGTTTTATTAATTAATGCTATTCAATGGAACTCATTGAAACAATAATTTACTTCTTTAAGAGCTTCCTCATTTATTTTTTAAAAAAATTAAATCAAACATGAAATTTTGCAATACTAATGAGCAAATTGAATGATTAAAATGGGAAGAGAGGACATATATCTATCATCTGTCACAACTGCAATACAAAGTGATAATATCATTGATATTAAGATTGCTGTCGCTGTTTAATCAATGATTTCATTTGAATGATAGTAATGATGATAGTAAGAAATTGATTAAACAGTTGTTCTTTTTTTGATGGATCTAAGAAAGGTCAAACGATAAAGAAATCCAAATGAATGAAAATTTTGGATGCCATCTTTATGATCTGTTAATAAATTAGCGGAACAAAAATGATTGCAGCTCCCCATTTTGCACAAAATGAATTGAAAATTATCTCTCCCTAATTCTTGTTAATTAAAATTTAGGCTTAAAATTTCATATTTTAAGAGTTTTATTTTATCTTTGAATTTATTTACTTTTCCAAAACTGGTTTCTCAATTTTAACATTTGCTGTCTCTTAAATGGAAAAAAAAAATCAACGAAGGAGAGGTATGATTTTTTTTTTTTTTTTTTTTTTTAAATCAATTTCTCAATTCTTTTTAATTTGGAATAATTTAACTGGAAATTTTAGAATTTCACTTACAATATTTTAGATTTGCAATTCGTTGAGAAATTCGATTAGTTTTTGAAATTTTCCCAAAACAAGGATTACAATGCTACGAAGATTTGAATGATTGCGAACATTACAGTTTATGCACACAATATATTATTGACAGATTTTTTTTTTTTTTTTTTTTTTTATTTGGAAGGATTTCAACCGAATTGAATTAAATCAATCTCTTTCATATCATTAGATCATAATGATCATACGACAAGAAATAATTTTAACTCAAGTTACATTACAAAATTTTCAGCGTAACTTGCTTACGTCAGTTACAAGTCTTTTAGCGTAATGCTTACGTAATTATAACGTAACCGTGACAAATTCTCCTATCTTAAATATCATCTACAAATTTTAATTTTTTTTTTCAATCATTTTCACAACATTTTCCATCTTCTTAGATATTCTACAATTAGTCTAATGAAGCAGTCAATAAATTATTGAGTAATAGAGTTTACAAATTAGCTAAGAATATCTTTTGTTACGAAGTTTGATTTTCTGAAAGAAATGTGAATTTTATTGAAATAATTATTTCTACACGAGTAAATTTTATCGATCTTTCAAAGAACAAAAATTACTCGACAACAGTTGTTTTCTAAAGCACCAAAGATAAAGCCATTTTTCAAACAATTTATTCTTTCGTGTTGAGTATATTCTCGTAATTTCATACATAAATCAATGGCAACTGTTCAATGACTAACTCATTATTTAAATTTAAATTTTTTATTAAAAATAACTTGCATTTTTTATTACATTTAAACAATGTACAATTAGTTCATTGTTCAGCTGTGATGTTTGAACATGATCAAAGAGGTCATAAATTATAATATTTAAATCATTATGCATGGAATTGTTGATTTTTGTTTGTCAAATTGAATATATTTGATTTAGATTTCTTATTATCATCTTAAGAGATTCATTATGGATAGTATATGTAAAATTAATATTTGTAATTATTTGCAAATGTATGTATCGTTTCTATGATTTTAGAATTGAAAACACAAAAAGTAAGTTTATTTTTTTATTATTATTTTTTTTTAAATATAATTTCTGATAGTATATGAAATAGTATCAAATTATACGTAATAAATATAAAATAGACAGTATACATAGTGGATCTTTTAATAGAAGTAAATTACAAATCTGAATAAGCAAACCAAATGAATTCAATTTCATAATCATAGGTCAACAATTTAATGATCAGAAATAGCAAAGTAAATTGAGAATTGATTCTTATGTTTCTTATTTGTATTCATTCTCAAAAAAATTTTTTAAATAAGGAAAGAGATCAGAAGTAATAAGTAATAGATTTCAGAGTCTAGCTTGACTATGAGCCTATTATCTTTCAATGAAAATGCAAAAATTTTAATTCTATAAATTTCCATTATTTTTTTTGCGAAGAAATGCACATACATTTTTCTACATGCAATAATACTAGGAGACTAAGAATTAAATAGTTCCCGGTGAAGTCTCCATAATCATCTAATATCGCAATTTGGGAAATTTTTTTTTTTTTTTGGTCGAAGAATATATACTTTTTAGCGAAAAAAAAATGTCCTAATTAACCGCGAAATTGAATTGCAACAAATTCCGTCAAATTAAATCGTAAAAATATCATGAAGGACAACATTGATAATTTTGTTCGCAAGATGTTCACAAAACAAATCATTTTTTCAAGCATATCCTCTTCTCTTTTTTTTTTTTCTCAATAAATTCGAATTTTTCTACTTCTTATGTTTTTCAGTTCTATTTTGAAGTTTTCGGTAAATAAATCTATCTTTGATTTTCCGTTGCGTTTTTTTCACGTATCAATTTTATTTATTCATTCTATCTATTTTTTTTTTCTTTTTTTTTAATCCAATTTTTCCGTTCATCTGTTATGTTCAACTTTTTTTTACACATTTATTAGATCACTTCACAGATTTTCTAAAAATCGTTTCCACGTTTGAAATGCAAATAAATTCATGTTGTAATATTTCCATTTTCAAAATTTTCTTTTTTTGTATGCAAAATTGGTTTTTCTATTTTTACATTCTCGGTGATTCTTCATTTTTGTTTGATTAAAAATTTTTTTTATCAATTTTTTCCTTTTGATTTTTTGAACTTATTATACTGTTGACATACGATGAAATTTTAAAAAAATTTTATTTCTTAATAAAGTAGTGCAAGTGATGGTAAATAAATGGTTGAATTGCAATCTGATCGCATTTCAAGTTTAAAATATAGTAAAACATCCTTGCTCTGTCCCTAGCTTATAATTTAAAATTCCAATACTAAATTAATAATTGGAATGACTAAGGAGTGTAATTTCAATATTGTCTGTATTGTATTTTTCTTTTTTACTTTTTTAAATTTATTTTTTCTTTATAATCATCAGTTATGAAATAGTAAAAGTGTTATAATGATATATATTTGCTATTAATATATTCTCTATTTTATATAAATATAAATAAATATATGAACATATATGTATTTATATTTATATTTATATATATATATATATATTTACATGAAATAAAGTAACAGCGAAATGTGACATAATGATAGCAGGGTCACATTGTACTGACCTTGAAAACGCTTTTGGAGTAATTCGCTCTCTTCATTGCATGAATTTATTATTACGCCATTGAATATTCTCGTCGTTATCTTCTTATATTGACATCAGCAAATTTTGAATTTCTAAGGAGGAAATCAATTATTACATAAATATGATTATAGCAACAGACATTGTTTTACAAATCATTACATTTTCGATGAACAATGAAAAAGAAATTTTTTTTCCGTATATTCAAGAATGGCTTAAAGCTATCAAAACTAAATATATATGATAAAATATTATTTTTTTATCTTTTCCTATCACTCTCAGGAAAATTGAAAATGATATTTGATTATCATCCGTCTGCCGGAATATAATATGTCTCAAACATTAAGCTATAAAATATGTTTTTGCATTTCATTAAATTGTAACAAATATTCTTCTACAGTAATAATTTCTTTATTTTACTTAGAGCCATAAGTCATTCAGAAACATAGCCAATAAAAGGAAAAATAGAATTTTGCAGAATTTTTCGTTAACACCGAAAGTTTCGCAATGTGAATTTCTCGTTATCTAATTTTTTTAGTTATCTAATTTCTTGTTATGTAATTTTTTCCAATTAAGTGTTCCATGTGGATAGAACGGATTATGATTGTTCTTTCAATTTTCTCTTTATTGAATAGCAGTTGTTCGATTTTATTACTCGAATTAAGATTATGCTAAGAAAAATACAAATTCAGTTCTAAGAAATCATTTCTATTTCCGCACTAGTCTATATAAATAAAAATGTAAACGTTCATTTGTTCAAAATCTTAAATCTAGTAACAACGAACATTCACATTTTTTATTTATATAGATTACGCACATCGAGTATGTCGCAATGCAACTTTTTGTCCCATGCGTCTTTAAAAGTTTATTTCATATTATTTATTTTGATTCGGACTGTAAGTTTTCTGAATGCTATTAATCTTATTATGCTAAAATATGAAAAAGTTACATATAAATTCTTTACTTATTGCATCATTCTGCACATCAATTTTGAAACTATTTTTATAAAAAGATTTTTGCTATTTTGCTTCATTTTAAATGTTTAAAAAATATGGATGATATATTTTCCATTAGCGAAATATAAACCTTCTAACTTTATAAATTTACGCTTAATTCAAATTTTAAAGTATTTTGATCTTATCCGCTCATTGGATTGCAAAGTATCATTTTATCTAAACAAAATAAATTATGCAATTTAATTTACATAACCATAAACAGAAGTTTAGAAATGACATTCACTGTATTATAGTTTGTACATTGCTAAACTTATAAACTGTTCAATATCTATATATATATCAGAATATTGATTATATCAATAACTAAACAATTGGAATTAAATTAGATATAAACTGAAAACTTGATAAATTTCGTGTAAATATCATCAATTAGTTAAAGAATGCATTTGTATGCGTTTATAAACTAGTTTCCGTTATATAAAATAACAATTGCAGTGAAAAATAGATATAAAGAATAGCTTTATTTTGTCATTAAAAAAAATAGACGAAGAAATATTTGTATCCATATTTTGTGTCTTTTTCATTGACTTCTTCTTTTATAATTAAATATAACTTAATTTCCACTGATAACTTAATTCAATAAATTGAACTAATTGGATAGCTTAAAAGATTTACGCTGGTTCAGGACTGTATCAAATTTAATGACACTTTTTTCATTAGGTTTGATCAGCTTGTTGATAATTGATCTAAGATAATAATAACAGACAATAATGTTTCGAATTTAATAACTTAAACTAAATTTTTATTCATTTTTTAATTCATTTCTAATTTTCAGCTTAATTTTGATTGCACCATTTAAATCGTAATATTTGATTTAGAATTATAAATATTTAATATTTACGGATGCATTAAATTGGATTATCAGTAAGCGAATACAACTTCAGGCGAGACTTCTAACTGAATTATAGTTAAGATTGCCAAGATACGGCAAACCATAATGAAACGTTTGGAGATAGATCAGAAGGATTTATTTTGTTGTTGACCAGTTGTAGATGTCCAGTTTGCGATTATTTAACAAAATGGGACAATATTCTTTCAATTAAATTTAGATTTAATTATTGTTCTGAATTATTGTTCTCATATTCTAATAATCATTTCATTATTATGTCTATGTCGCACAAATTCAAGTTTAAATACATATTTTTCAATAATCATATATATTCATTTCTCAGCATTCTTCATAATAGTGACGATTTTTTAATCCATCGATCATATTATGATCATTGTTTGAACGGCTAAATCATTTCAGATAAAATTCTTTTCTTTCAAATCTGTGAAAGTTTTAGCTTTATAATTTTAGTTTTAACATTTGTTAAAGAAAATCGCTAATCTTTGATGAGATGTGGAGGACAATTTTTTTCCTATTAAATTAAATAAATAATATTGATTATTTGATTCTACTAAATCAGATGCATTTTAATTGCATTATTTTTCTTTATTGATCATGTAAAAAGTATTTTTGATTACCTGAGAATTAGTTCCAAGAATTAGCAAAAAAAAAATTAAGAAATAAAAACAAAGAAAATATTTTTTTCAGAATACTAAAACATGTTGTACGAATTAAAAATTGAAATGCCAAGAAGCAAATAGTAAGAAAAATGTTGATCCATCTATCAAAGAGAAGTGCTTCAATTTTCTTAACGAATAATAAACTTCAAAAATGAACTATATCAAGAGTAACGTCCAAAATGACTTAATGATACTTAATAATAATATTTTTCATTGCTCCTATTATAATATATTCATATTTCTTTTGGTTACTTATCATAATCTATTATTGCTTATAATCAATTTATCAGTTTATTTGCTTTAAACAATTTGCAATAATCAACGATATAAAATTTAAATTTCTGCATTGAAATTTATTAATTCAAAAGTATTTGTTTCATTTTACATCGAAATATTTCATTTCTGATAAATGAAAGAATCATATTTGACATATATTGATCGTAGCTATAAATGAAGTGACAACTGACCACTGATTCATCGTATAATTTAAAATGCATTACTTATGGCTGATAGTTTTTTTCCTTTCCCAAAAATTTGAGGAAAAAAAGAAGTCAAATGACGTATACACATTTTTTTGTTATATTCAAAGATTCAAGAAAAGAATGTGATGGAATGCTCGTTGCTCATTTATTAGCATTTAAGAGGTATTGATATTTACTTTTATCACTATTTTTTGATATCTTATTCATTAAATCAAATTAGTGCTTAATTCCTATAAAGCTGGAAATTCATTACTCGTGAAATAAAAATAAATGGCGATTAACTCAATATATTATATTGATTCAATTAATTAATTTGATACTATATAGTTTCGTATATAAATTAAATGTATAACATTATACAAATGATATATCACCTGCAATAATGATCTCTGTTAGGGTATTTGCGAATTATTTTTTGATTGTCGTTTGTCGTTTAATATGTCGCAATATATGTTAACAGACGAACAGTTTGTGATTTTTATTTTCCAAACAGATGATTTTTAAGTTAATAATTTATTTTCAGCACTGTGCATTTTCTATTCCTAATAGTTGTTCGATATTTTGTCGTTATTATATTCATAATTATTGTTCTCATATTATTTTTTTTTTTTTTTTAGATTTTTAGTTATTTTTTTTGGGATAATTCTTTCAAGTTTAATTTGAACCTTAGTGATAGACATATGACTGAATTAGTTTTACAATTACAATCAATTTTACTATTGATGTGTGAAATACGAAAACTATTCCAAGATTTGATGTTCATAAAACAACCAAATGTCATACGTGCTAGACATCAATTTCTCGAAGAAATATCACTTTACTATTGATTTCAATTTCAATCTGATAGCAACAATGATAACGCCATACGTATCAATTATTTCTGCATATGATATATATTATGTTTATATGTATTTTTTTCTTCGATGCGTTTGAATTGATGCTTGCATGCACATCGATATGCATGCATGCATGCATGCATATTGTATTAACAACGATTATCTCGGCTATTGCAAAGTTTATTTCAGTTTTTTTTTTTTTTAAATTGATTTAAATTTTAATATATTCAACGTTTTTGAAACGTAAATTTTTTCTTTTCCCTATCATTGCTTTGACAAATGTTGCATTGATTTTGATCATCGATTTACTCTATTTCTTAGAATTGTTACCTTTTTTGTTACCGCTTTTATCGTTAAATGATAACGACAATTTAAACGACAATCGAAGTAGGAAATGGCTGATCTTTAGTCAGCGTTCTCTTTTAACCTTCAAAATTTTTTCATAGATAGGAGCTAATTTGATGAAAAAACTTCTTTTGCAGCATAAAATACTAAATGTTGCCATCGAATTTTTCTCCTCTAGTTGAGTAAATAAACTTAAATCCAACCTGACAATATTAATTATTTATTTTGAATTTTAATAGTTTTTCTAGTAATTCAAATATTTCAAGATGTAAAAAATTTTCAATTCTATTATAATGTCATTTTTTTGATTTAAATTATTTAAATTTCAAGTAAACTTCAAAATTTATTCGAATATAGTAAGTATGCATTCGAAATAATTTATTTTCATTCAAATCTCAGATTTTATTTCAAAAAAAATCCAAAAAATTTTTTTGAAATAAAATTTTGACATTTATCAGTCATTCCTAAAATTTGAAAATATTTCGCTAATAACTAAACTTATTCTTGTTGATCTTTTTGTATTTAAATTAATCAATTATTTCATATTCTTCTCAACCATTCTTCAAATTGTTTCTTTAACAGAAATAATGATTTCTTCCATTATCACTTTTCTTTTTTTTTTTTTTATTTTGAATGGAAATGGAAAAAATTGAATATTCAGAATCAAAAAATAGCTATAAGGGGCATATCTTTTGTTATCACATTATTTCGATTGATAAGATCCAACACTGAACCTTCCACCGATTCCATTTCAAATTAATATCTTAACATTTAAAAAAAAAAATGAAAAATAAAAATTTTTCTCCTTATTAATCCATTCAGTTTAAAAAAAAAGGAAAGAGATTTTTTTTTTGTTGTTGCTATATTTGTTATAAAAGTATAAGCAATTTCTTGTTTAGTTAACTATCTGAAATGATAATGTCAATCTTAAAAATAACAATGTCATTTCGTCTCTTTTAGATATTTCTCTCTGTCCGTCTCCATCTTTTAATCAAATTAATTATCATTAATTATTATCAAGATTGCTTGTTTCTACATAAATTTATATTCTATCCAATATTTCTTCTGCCAAATTCTATCTAAAACCCTTTCATCAAAGGCTAAAATTTGAAAATTAATTTTAACATCTGCTATGCCATAGTATCATACAAATGCTATAAAAAAGGAAACATATGGATTTTTACAGTACTATTTTTCATAAAAATTGAACTTTAGTGATAGAAATTCTAATCTCTCATTTGTCTAGCAGATGTTTAGATTGCAATGGTTTATTCAACCGAAATTACAACACTTTGATTTTTTTTTTTTTCTCTCATTCTGTTACTTAGTTTACAAATTTTTCCATTTCTTTTTTTTTTTTTTTTTCTTCATTGTTTATATTGGAGTAAAAGTATTTTCAACCCAGCAACGCTTAGCAATTTTTTGCAATTTTAAACATATTGAATGTGAACTTTACTTTGCATTTGAAATGATTGATCTCTTTAATGCCATCTCGTATATAAAAACGAACAAAATTTTTTTTAATCGAAATAATTTCCATTTTTATTTTTTTTTTTAATTTCATTTTTTCTTAAAGCTAATCTTACCCCCTACTATATATTATGATAAATTCTAATTTTACTATTAACGTTCGATTTTTTTTTTTTTTTTTTTTTTTTTTTATCACATTTCTATCATTTGATTAAATTTTGATCTTATTTAGCTATTAATGGTTTAATTGCTTTTCGAAACGGAACAATAAGAAAAGTTGTCTGATTAGATTCTTATGCAGAATTCATCAATAATACATCTTATAACAATTTTTACAAAATTTTGGTCTTTTTGGCAACATACAACATTACGATTATTCGCTTATTATTGATAAGATAAAATTTTTCATTTGCTGAATTATCAATATCGTCCACTTTGGTCGACAAGATTTTAAAAAATGCATCAGCATATAGTCAGGTGAAATTTTAAATCGCAATAAATATTCATTGGTATTATGATGATATAAATAAAACAAATTTGTCTTTTATATTTACATAGTTAATTAAGTAAGTTAGATTTATAATTCTTCTTGCTTCTTTTTTTTTTTTATTTCGAAATATTTGAAAATTAAATATTTTATAAAGTTTATTTCCAGGATATTGCGTCGACCATGTAGGACAAATTTAGGAATACTACGATTAATGTACTTTCTAATTTGGATATGTCAAACAGTAATAGCACAACCAGCGGAACAGAGTCCATCTATTGATCCACATCATTATATCCCAGGTTTAGAATTATGATTAAGTGATGATAAATGTAGTTGATAAAATTTTGAACTATCAGATGATAAAATGATAAATCATTATGTTAAGGAAGTAGTCCATGTTACGACGACATGAATATTCCACAGCGATGTGTTCCGGATTTCATCAATGCGGCATTCAATCTTCAGGTTGAAGTTACTAATACATGCGGTCTTAATGGGCCTATAAGGTAACTGATGCATTTTTTAATTATAAATTCTAAATTTTAGAAAAAATTAATCAACTATTCAGACTATTAAAAAATATGAATTATTCTCATCTAAAATTAAAGTATAATATTCCATAATCAGAAAAGTAATTATTGCATATCACTTAAGAGATAAATGATGATATCTCGGTGATTAATGATAATTACCACATATTTCTTAAAAAATGAGTAATGATATCTTTTAAGTAATAACCGGTAAATACCGTTATTTCTTTTTTTGATTAAGGAATATTTTTTCCTATAATGTGGACAATTTTTTTTATGTATAAAATTTTTCAGTTATTGTGTACAGACAGGTCACAGTGGTGTACGTAAAGTTTGTGATATTTGTGATAGCAAAGTTGAGGTAAAATTTTTTCATTTAATTTTTTATTTGAAACTAAATGATTTATATTATGTTTATTATATTTCTTCTTATTATTATGCTATTTTTTTTCTGTTTTTATAATAGAATGAATTTTCAGAATTCATCGAACGAAATTTTTCTGCTTTATGTTTTTGTTACTTGAATTCATATTCTTAAAAAAAAAAAAAGAAAAAAAAGAAAAATCAATTTTTTCAATTAATTATTTTAAATAATTTTTTAATATGTGCTTCAAGTATTATATTAAATTGCTATGATTTATTTAGGCATACGCTCATCCTCCCGCTTATTTAACTGATTTTAACAATGCTAATAACGAAACATGGTGGCAATCAGAAACGATGAACGAAGGCATGCAATATCCGAATAGCGTTAATTTAACGCTAAATCTTGGAAAAACATTCGATATTACCTATGTCAGATTGAAATTTATCAGTCCAAGACCGGAGAGTTTTGTAATTTTTAAAAAAACTCATCCTGATGATGATTGGACTCCGTGGCAATATTACAGGTTAACAAATTTAAATTCCTATCTTCTACATTTTGAGAAATTATTGCTTTCATAGCTTTCTTTCTTTTCCTAAAAATTTTCTATGAATATGTAAATTTGTATAAATATTTTCTGTAAATAAAGCATTGAAAGTATACTGTTGAAGTGGATCATGTCGTTCAACGTATGGAATTCCCGAGAAGGCACCTATTTTACCGAGCAATGAAGCTGTTGCACAATGTACTCGAGAATTCTCGGATATTTCACCATTAACTGGTGGTAATATTGCATTTTCAACATTGGAAGGTAGACCTAGCAGTCAAAATTTCGAGGAAAGTGAAACATTGCAGGTCTTGTTTTCATATCGAATTGCCGGATAATTTTGCGTTTTATTAAAATAATAAAGAAATTGTTACCTAAGCATCATTAGTAGTACTTGTTACATTATACTAAATTCAATTCTAATGGTATATACCATTAGAATCGTCTGATTATTCAAAGTAAGATTTAACGCACTGACTATGTTCATGCTTAAATCTTCAGAAAAGAATTACGATGTTTCTTGCGTGATCGTATCCAAAATCATTTTGTTTAATTTCCCGTATAAAGGAACTCCAAATTTCAAGTGAAAACATTACTGAGATTAGACTCTAGATAATAAATCTATTAAAATTTAGACTCCCTTTAGTATGTCATTTTATTTGCTCAAAATTCCTGATGATATATTTCGCGCTGACTTCAATACCACACATATATTACAATTCGTTATGCGAAATTTATTAAATATAAATGGATTTTCTCGAGAAAAAATTGTAGGATTGGGTGACAGCATCTGAAATACGAATCATGTTGACACGAATGAATACATTTGGCGATGAAGTGTTCCGAGATGCAAAAGTTTTGCGATCCTATTACTATGCCATATCGGATTTCGCTGTTGGTGGCAGGTGAATAAAATGCTAAAATATTTGCAAATAAATAAATAAAAGAAAAAAAAATTATTTGAAAGGCAGCTGATCATTAAAAAATCAGTATCAAGTTCAGTTTTAAAATTTCTTTAATCATTGGACATTTTGTATTCCCTTTATAAAGTTATGCTGAAATAGCAACTATGGCATCATTCCATTTCCAGCATAAAGATCTTTCCTTCCTATACGCTTTAATCTTTCATCATTTCATTTAAGATGTATGATATTTGAAAATATTTGCAGGTGTAAATGCAACGGACATGCAAGCGAATGTGTAAAATCAACAGGTGATGGTGAAGATCGTTTGGTATGTCGTTGTGAGCATAATACAATGGGTGCTGATTGTGATCAATGCTTGCCGTTTTACAACGATCGACCGTGGAGAGTTGGAACAGCAAAAGAAGCAAATGAATGCATTGGTGAGATTTTAATCACTAATGATAATGATAATGATATGATAGCAAAAATTATTATAATGATAAAATGGCGAATGAAATATGCAGTTGAGATTTTTTTTTCTTTTTATTTAATCACGAATACAGTCATCAGTTTTAAAAAAAAAGTTGATAGCTATCTTTTGGATATCGTGCGTTTTTTACTCATTTCCATATTAATTAATTTAGAAGTATGATAATTTCTTATTAGTAATTAGCTCGGTCATGCGGAGTGTGGCCAATTCAGTTAATCTATACAAATAAAAATGTTCGCTCGCTTACTTTTACTTGTCACTGGTGTGAAAGGAAAAAAAGTACGGTATATCTATATAAAAATAAGTCATATTTGAATTTAATATTAAATTAAAATTTCAAAGCAATCGGTGAAGATTTTTCGGAGATTTAAGATCTTGAATAACGAACATTTACATTTTGCAACCGTGCATCCTCAAGTCTGGCTGCAATTCGCTCTGCTCGCATTAAGCCATTCTTTGTCTTTTTCGCTCGTTTCTTCATTCTTTGCGATGCATCATTTGGATGAACTAAAGCAAGTGAACTGCATCTGAACTGTCTCGAAATTGGAAGCAGACGACTGCACTCGAACTATTTTCGAAATTATTTGAAAAATCCAGGCAAATTGATCACTGGATTATTTTTTCCTTTGTCACTTGTAGAGAAGAATAGAATTCCTTGACTATTGGTTTGCTGCTATCGCTGCGTCGATCTGTGTCGTTGTAAAACTGTCGCTTTGTCGGTGTAGAAATCCCGAACTGAACTGTCTTTTGAACTCAAATTGCTGTCGAATTTGAACTGATTCTTCTCCAAAATCCGAGGCTGTATTCTTCTTCTTTCTTGATCTCCAACATGTCGCCTAATGATTGGTTAACCTCATTTTGTTTATCTGTTAAAGGGAGTGTTTTGGCGGGAACATGTTTATCCTTACGGAGAGTAAAAAAAAAAAGTAAGTATATCTATATAAAAATACATGCCTATTCGAATGCAACGTTGTATCAAAATTTCAAAGCAATCGGTGAAAATTTTGCAACTTTGTGTCAAAAGTATTTACATATTGATTGTGATAATAAGACGGAGGATGAAATATGCAGTTGAAATCTTTTCACTTAATTATAGTATATGTTGACAGCATAAAATTTTCGATAAAAAAATTGATAGTACTTTCATGGATACCGTACGTCTTTAATGTCATTTCTATTACTGATCCATTTTTGTTACTGATATTAATTTTACATCACGCATTTTATATTAGGCAATATGTTGAAGAATATTTGAAAGTATGATGGTTTTTCATTTTTTTGTATTCCTTTTCACAGTTAGTCTTTTCCATCGTTTAAATAATTATTACTTGTAAACGAAATGGAATGTTTCCTGTTCTATTACTATTGGCTATCTTTCCTTGAAATCGATGTGATACTATTCAAATCTTCAATATATTAAAATATATCGTAATTTCTAAGTAATTTTTTTTTTTTGAATCAAATAACTCAAATATTCTTTTAACATATTGCAATTAATAACTGCAATTTTTAGCTTGCAACTGCAGTCATTTATCAAATCGTTGTTACTTTGATCAGGTCTTATTCGAAAAAACTGGTAGTGGTGGACATTGTATTGATTGTGCTGGCAATACACAGGTGCAATACTTCAAATAATTTTATTTCCATGTCGCTTTTTTTTTTTTTTTTATTTTGAATTTAAAATTTAATAAAAGAGTTAAGAAGAAATCTTAGGAAGACTAATATTAATTCTCTTATCTTTATTTAATAAATGATCTTTCTGAAATGAGAAATATTCATAATACTCACAAATTCTTTGATAAATAAAATAGTAAAAAAAAATAGGAATAATTAATTCTATAAAAGTAATTTAATAAATCACCATCATTGAAAACAAAATACATTTTTCGATGAATGTGTTGCAAAAATAAAATTGTTTTCATGTCATGGTATTGATAAAATGAAATCAAACTAAAATCAAATTTGAAATTCCAGCAAGTTATAATTTATGTTTTTGCTAAATGAGCAATGTTTTAGAATTTAATTTACATTTTGAAGTTGATATTCATCGATGCAATTTGCATGTTTTCAACTTGCGTTTGCATTTTAGGGAGCACACTGTGAGGAATGTGCACCTTTCAATTGGCGTCGTCCAGGTGAACATTATTGCATTGCATGCCAATGTAATGAAATTGGATCTTTAAGTATGCAATGCGATGACCATGGTCAATGTCCATGTAAGCCTGGAGTAGGTGGACAATTTTGTGACCGTTGTATGGACGGATATTATGATTTTTCGATTAGGGGATGCAAGTATGTAGTCATTTGTAATTAATTATAAATATTTTAAAATTTATCAATTTTTGAAATTTTTTTAAAATAAAAATTTGAAAATTTAACATTTACCTATGATTGAAGAGAGATATGGAACTTTCATGCATTTCAGGAGTTGTTTATGCGATAAGACAGGATCGTTGAACAATGAACCGGTTTGTGATTCGGAAACAGGTACCTGTAGCTGTAAATCAAACGTAGAAGGACAACAATGTAACAAATGCAAACCAGGCTATTTCGATTTATCATTGGATAATCAATTCGGATGTACACCATGTTTTTGCTATGGTCATTCGTCCATTTGCTCAAGCGCTGATGGTTATTATGCTATGAATGTGAGCAGTAATTTTGACGATGGTTTGTTGATTTTTGATATTTCCAGTTCAAGTTAAGAATTTCCATGCTAAATTCTGCTATTATTGTTGATAAGTTTATCGTGTATTTTCCATTGATAATTTGGTGATAATAATTTACTGATATTATGATAATAAGACGAATAATTTTTAGGATAATAAAATTAATAATTTAGTTAAAAATATGATAATCTTAGTTAAAATGGAATTATGAACGATTTATTCCATAAATAATTACTCAATTCTTTGATTAATGCATATCTTAATTTTAATTATAAATTTTAGGGAAGGAACATTGGATTGCCGGCTCGATGCGTGGACCCGAAGATATTCAATGGGCCGAGATGGATAAAGCTATCGCTATTTCTGATATCGATGGAACACCGGTTTATTTCGTAGCACCGACGCAATTTACCGGAGATCAACGTGCGTCATACAATCAAGACTTATGGTTTACGCTACGTGTACAGAAGGCGCAAGTACATCCAAGCGCAAGGCATGTGCTTTTTTCAATCAAGTGAAATAAAGGATGTAGATTTTTGAAAATCATCTCATATTCTCTTCCTTAATTGATGATTGTCTTTTAAAAGTATTGGTATTTAAACAGACAGAAATAAATTTCGTTTAGCCGAATTGACCTTTGATTTTCGTTGCCAATTTTTTTTTCTTTTTTTTTTTGTATATCTACTTGGCATTTTTTTTTAATTCATTTTTTGTGTTCTTTTTCTAGCTATTGCTTGTTTTTCCATTATTACTTGTTATCATAAAGACGCCACTTTTTTTTTTTTTTTTTTTTTTTTTGTCAATTAATTCTATTTGAAATATTTCACAATATTTCAGGGATGTAATAATTGTTGGCCAAGAAGGCCAAGAATTAACCATACCAATTTTTGCACAAGAAAATCCAATGCCATCTATAAATGAGCAAACGTATCGTTTTCGGATTCATGCAAATCCGGTATTTCAATGGAGTCCACGATTGAATGAATTGGATTTTATTGGGATTCTTTCCAATGTTAGCGCTCTCAAAATTCGTGGAACTTATTCAGCTGGAGGTGATAATTTTAAACAAATTTTTCTTGCAAAAAAAAAATTATTCATTGATGCTTTTTTTTTTTTTTTTTTTACCAAATTATCTGATTATTTTATGGAAGTTTTTAGAATTTTTGCAACATAGAAATAGTTGTTTTTTATTGGATAACCGCTTGATAGATTCAAATATGCCTACTTTGTCCACAATTTTCGATACTTTCAGATGTTGGCTTTTTAAGTAATGTTCACTTGGGCTCAGCCGGTCTAATTACACCTGATGATGAACCACATGAAGCACATTGGATTGAATCATGCAATTGCTTGGAAGGTTTCATCGGACAATTCTGTGAATCATGTGCACCCGGATATCGTCGTGAAATAAAATTCGGTGGCCCATTCGATCGATGTGTTAAATGTGAATGTCATGGTCATTCTACTTCATGTGCGCCAGAATCAGGTTTGCAAAATTCAAGTTTGAAATCTTTGTCTTTTGTTTAGCATTTAATGGAGAAAATTATTCATTTAGCACAGGATTTGTATTTTTCTTTAAATTATGTCATAATATTAGGTTTGAAATTACTTTTTTTTTAAATTTCAATCTTAATTTAAAATTTAAGATATGGAAAAAAGGTATAAAAATGAATATTCATTTGAATGCAATTTTTAATCAAAAAATATAAAATTTATTCTTCAATGTATGAAATATTTTAGGTGAATGTATTTGTGAACATAATACGGCTGGTGATACGTGTGAACGTTGCGCTCGTGGTTTCTACGGAAATGCGCTACAGGGTACATCAGATGATTGCGCTAAATGTCCGTGTCCAGAAGATGGTCCATGTGTTCTGCACACTGATGATGATATTATTTGCACCGATTGTCCAACTGGATATACTGGCCGAAGGTACCAAAGATTATTTGGCTTGATTTCAAAATAAGGCTAAGGCTAAATTCTAAAAATGTTTGCAAGTAGAGGAAAAATTTGCTTTCTAAGACTAATTATAAGTGCCATAAGTTCGATCACTGTTGTGTCATCACGCTGTTGTCACCTAAATAGCATAATTTTGATTGTCTAATTTATCCCCTAAATTTATTCTTTGCTGATAGGAATTCAAAATGAAGAAAGAATTTGAAATAGACAGCAAGAAATTCTAAATCCTTCCAAAATTTATGGTTCTCCTTGGAATTTTAAATTGCTACTGTGTTGCAAAAGAGGATAAAAAACTAAAACTTAAAACTAGAGCAGACTTGATAGGATTGGCTGATAAATTGTAATGGCCATTACATCAATAAGGCGTAAGTTGTAAGAAGTTCATTTCAACACTTACAATTTTTTAAAATTCACCCTTAAGACTGCTACCATTTATCTCTCATCCTAAACTACTAATGTTACATTACAAACTTTCTGCAAGTTATTGAGACAAAGAATTTAAAAAAAAAAAAAAAAAAGAAAAAAAACGTGAAAAGTTTAATTCTGTCTGTTGAATGAGATGATGAAAGCAGATTTTTACAGAAACTATAGCAAGACTAAAAAATGCATGCATGCTATTAGATTGCAACTTTGATAATTCCAACTATTTTGATGCTTTCTTAACAACAAATTCTTCTTTAACTCGATAAACAAAGTAAACATTCGAAAAATGATAAATTTATCAGAATATCAACAACGAGAATCATATTTTTCAGGTGTGACGTTTGCGCCGATGGTTTCTTTGGTAATCCAAGCGAGGGTAAAGCATGTGTTGAATGTTCATGTAGTGGAAACATTGATCCAAATAGTATCGGCAATTGTGATTCATTGACTGGTGAATGCAAGAAATGTATTTATGATACAGTTGGCTTTAGCTGTGAAGAATGCAAACCAGGCTACTGGGGTGATGCACTTTTAGAGCCAAAAGGAGATTGCAAAGCATGCAAGTATGTTCATATCTTTTAGCAAGTTAACTCATTCTTGTATTGCATTTGCAATAATTGCAATACAATAGCATTTATGCTGGATATGATAATTAAAATATGCCAAAAGATAAATTATTTTTGCAGTTGTTTCGTACCTGGTACCAAACGTCCTAACGTGGATTACGCCGTTCTAGAATGTCGACAAAGTGACGGCCAATGTAATTGTCAACCGCACGTGATGGGACTACATTGTGATCATTGTCAGGTATCAATCTATTTCCACATCTTCTCATATCACCATCATCCTATAAAACAATAATAGAATAATTCCTAACTTTTTTCATCGATATCCATCATCCTCTGCGTGTCTACCCGTCTGGGTCCCTCCTTTCCTGTCTGCTACTACATTACAGGTGTGTATGTGTCTGTCTGTGTCTGTGTATGTGTGTGTATGTACTAGTAAGCGTAAAATGGTACTAACTAGTACGAGCGATGCATTTCAAAGCTAATGGCTTCAACGGAGGAGAAAAAAAAAAGGAATGGCATTGCACTTGTAGTAGTCATCGTCTTACTTTTTCATCTTTTTTTCTCTTCCTTTCCCTCTCTCTCGTTTATTTCGTTTGTCTGCAATTTTGCTGTTTGAAAATTTGTAAAATTGGAAAAAAAAAATTGAAGGACAAATTTTAGCAAATAAAAGAAGGAAATGAAGATAGCCTTAAGAATTTTTAGGTCATTGTCATAGACAAATTTATTTCTTCACTCTGATTTATTCCATTTTTTGAATATTATTTCTCGTTACAATTATGCGATTGTAATCATTTACTATTTAATGAGTCTCTCATATAATGTCATACGTCATTTACGTTACATTAGCTTTACTTATGATAAACTATTCACTTCTGTTAATACTTACTTAGTTGAAGAGGAAGATAAAAGATAATTAGATAATGAATGAATAGATGTAAAATTTATTGAGTATAAAATTTATTAGATATAAAATTTATTGAGTTAATTTTGAAAAACATTAAAATATCATAAAAGTTTGAAAGAGGAAAATTCGAAGACGGAAGTTAAAATACACATATTTCCTGTTTGATTAATTTCCGGGTTACTTTCTTTTTATAAATTTTCCTTCTGCCTTTGGAAATTATTAGCGAACGGTTAAAGTGCAAAATTCCCTTTCTTCTTCGTATGTTACAACTCTTCTTCCTGCAAATCAGCAGCATTTGTAAAAAAAAAAAAAAGAGACAATTGGTCTGATTTCTCCTCATGACATTCTCACCCACACATACACACATACAAACACATGTGTGTATGTGTGTATGTTTGTGTATGTATGTGTACTGGACACCGTATTTGATGAGTATGATCAGTTGGTTGGCACCGCCTTTCCTCTGGTTTTATAAAAGAACGCTGAATTCGTTTGCTATTCGCACTTTCAACGATGCTACTATTACCACTAAAGTGTTTCGACTTGTCTGTCTAATCTCGTAGTTATTGCACGTCACACGCAAATTACTCTAGAATTTTTTCGCAAATATTTCAGAATCTTTTCGCAAATACTTCAAAACTTTTCCACATATACTTCAGAATCTCTTTTTCACGTCCCAAGAACGTGAGTTTCTTAGTGTGAAAAATTCTTGTCCTATCAAGAATTTCTCTTCCGCCGCCTCAGTCATATTATCGCCATTAACAATTCACATTAATTTAAAAATTTTTAAAGTCACATATATGTTCATCTATCGATTACATTCTGTCCATTAGTTTGTCTAAATTTGGACGACGATTATATGAGACAAAATAGATGACCTGATTGCTTCAGACATTGTCTGTCTCTAAGAGTACCAATCAATAGCTGAACTATATAAGATGGCCGGGTTATCATGATATTTAGAATATAGTGGTTGGTACCATTATGATAAATTACGTATTTCATGTCATCGGGATACACTTATATTTAGTACCATCATAGCAGACAGACTATGTAGTTAGTACCACACATTCAATCTACGTGCATATTTTCATTAATATCACATTCTACGTGCATAGTTCCATTAATATCACATTCTACGTGCATATTTCCATTAATATCACATTCTACGTGCATATTTCCATTAATATCACATTCTACGTGCATCTTTTCATTAATATCTGTCCAGACTTACCAAAATAAATTTAGATGGGAGAGACATCCTGAAAGTTTGCTTTTACAAGCACTTTTACACACATGCATAGGCATTAATGACTAATGTGTACGTCGAGTACACACATTTATTGCTCGCTGTCGAAAGCATTTCGCTATAAATACCAAGCATGAAATATTGTGGGCCATATATACACATACATTTCACATACACACACATACACATACTCACATACACACAGACACAGACACACACACACACATCGAATGTGTAATTTATGCTTCATATTTAAATGCAAATGTATGCAAAAAAGATTAATTTGCTTAAGTTATGATCATTTTTCGGATAAGAAACCGGTTTACCATTTGCTGCATACCGGAATGAGCAATTTCAGATGGAAGGGAAAACAATTTCAATAATATAAATATTATATCATTTTGTGAAAGCATAGTGTAGAAATTTCCCGTTTTATTTACATTTTAGGAAATTATATTTTTAATCATTTCCTTCCATTCTTTCCCAAACAAATAGACAAAAATAGCAAAAGTTAGTGTAAAACTCTAAAAACTATGTTCTTCTTCAGGAAATGTTGCATTAAATAAATTAAAAGTTTTGTTCATATTTTCTTATCTCTGTTCGTTTCTTCATGAAATGCATATGTATGATTATTTATTGTTTCTTTCCAGTGACAATTTTTATCTCTATCATATCAATTCTAATTTAATCGAAATTGTTATCAGTACATTAGAACTTATCAAGATTGCAATTAAAATTCAGTCAATTTTAAATTATTAAATTATTAAAAAAATTTAATTTTTTTTCTAGCCTGGATACTTCAATTTAACATCCGGAAGTGGCTGTCAAGAATGTAATTGTGACATTCTTGGTAGTGTCAATAGCACTTGTGATGTGCTAACCGGGCAGTGCTTGTGTAAATCAGGTGTGATGGGCCGCAGGTTAGTTTCTTTTTCTTCTTTTTCTTTTTTTTTTTTTTTTTTTCGTTTGTATTTCGTTCTCTTTTCTTTTCATCTGTTCTTTTTTGGTTTATTTGT
>JAOVVO010000607.1:0-49761 GCA_028564675.1 Onchocerca lupi | reverse complement strand
CAATAATAATAATAATAATAATAATAATAATAATAATAATAATAATAATAATAATAATAAATAACCATCTCTATATTCAATATGATTAAAGTTAACTAGGATGGCTATATCGCTAAATATCAACGCAATTTTTGACAGCAATTGATGGAAAAGAGTAGTTTGAATAAATTCTTCATCCATTTCTCTCTCTCTCTCTCTCTCTCTCTCCCTCCCTAATTTGTATGTATGCAGGTGTGTGTGTGGGTGTGTACGTGTATATATGTGTACGTACGTCATAAATCCTGTTTTGTAAGATGATTTGTTGAGCCATTCATTCATACATTAGTCATATTGTTAAAATTGTAAAGGTAAGAAAAGAATATTTTGCTCCATAATTTAGTCATATATTTTTTCAATTTGTAGTAAACGTTTATTTCAAATCAAAATTTACAGAAAAAAAAAAGTGAAAAGAAAAGCTAAAAGAAGAAACAGGAAGAAAGAAGGAAAGAGCAAGAAATTACCATGATAATAAGAGGAAAAGAAGAAAAATCTTAAAAATTGAGAAATAGTTTTAAATAATTTATTAAAAACTTTCCCTATAATTTTCATTTTTTTTTTCTTAGGTCAATTTTTATTCCTTTTTCTTTATCTCTCTCTCTCTCTCTTTCCCATTTTTTTAATCTCTTTTTTTCGTTTGTTTTCTTTTCTCTGTTTTCCTCTTTCATTTTTATCCCCTATTATCCTCTTCTTTCTTCATCCGAATCATTTATTCTTTTTGAAAAATAAGATAATTGATTAATCAATTTTTTTATTTGTTTAAATTATAAAGTAATTAATTTAATTGAACATTTAGAATAAACAAAGCTTTTTTTTGCTTCCATTTTGCCTTTTTCTTTTGACATAATTCACAAATTTTATTCATTTTATGCTTCAGCATTTATATAATGAAAAAAGACCGGTTTTTGCTAAACACGAAATGAAATGAAATGAAATGAATCGAATTGAACTGAAATGAATTGACAATGAAAATTTCCTGCAATTAAAGCGGTTTTAACAAATGGAACAATGAAAAGTCACGAAAATATATTTATCATTTCTAAATCTTTTCTACCTTTTCTTTCTTCCTTTTTCCTCCTTTTATTATTATATCACACATTAATTTTATCAATATTTCATTTTTCAGAATTATCAAATTCTTAAATTTGCTTAATCTAAAATTCTCTTTTCCTGTTTTGTTTCTCCTGTAACAATTAGCACAGCCATTTATTGCAGTTTTGGATTTATTTATTTATTTTTTTTTTGACTTTATCCCTATTATTTTAGTAAAAGTTTATCTGGTTTTTTCTTTTTCATCATTAAAGAACTTTATATTTTTTCAAAATTCTGTTTCTCAAAGATCGTCTTTTTTTTTTTTTTAAATCGTTGAATTATCATATATTTGATTAATTAAGAATTCGATATGGTCACGAAAGATTTTTATTTCATGTTTTTGGGAGATCAAAATAATCCCGTTTCATTTGCGTGTTCTTTTCGCATCCATCTCTTTTTTATAATATTTTAAATCTGCCAAATTTTCTTAAAAACTTCTTTTCCCGAAAATTCTTTTCTGAAGGTTTCTATCTTTCTCATTTTTATATTTTTTAAATTTTTTAAAAATTTTTTCTTAATGGTTTAATTGATCATGAGGCAATCTTTTTACAAATATAATTGATAATTGAAGAAAGAAATATATACATAATTGATATATAATAATTGCAAATTATCAATTTCACATTTCTTGGAATGCCTTTATCTAAAATTATCATTTGTGTCACATTCGAATTACATAATACAAATAATATTGGTAATAATTCGCTGAATCTTAGTGCGAATACCAACATAAAGGTAAAATTTAACTTTTTTTCAAAATAAAACCCATGTTTTTTTTTCTTTTTGCCATCTTTTTCTTTCAAAATTATGTAATATTTCAAAAAACAGGGAGAAAATTAGGTTCCTTTTTTTTTCGATTTTTATCAATTTTTAGTATCCATTAAAATCGTATTCTTTCACGATGATCAATTGAAAAAAGTTTCCTTGAAAATCAAATGACAATCGTAAAATGATCGATGACATTGTCACTTCCATTGCTAATGAAAAGAGAAAGATTGGAACAAAAAAAGAACGGAAATTTAAATTTAAAATAATTTTGGCTGGATCTTAAAAACAATATTTGACAAATCGGGTTGACAATTAAGATATTTCACATATAGATTAAATGAAATAAAAATAAAGGAAAAAAATTATGACCAATTATTTAGAGACTCATAATTCGAAATAGGTAAGCGTTTGAATAATTATTTCTGTCTTAGTTATGCATTTATAAAATTTAACGAACCTGAACTATTTTTGGTAAATATAGCTGTTTTTATAAAAATTGCATTTATTTTACAGCATAAATAAGAATTTTCATAAATCATAAATTAAAAAATTGTAATCGATTATTATCAGATTTTTCGAAAAATCATAACTCGAAATAGAGATGCATTTGAATAATTATTTCTGTCTTAATTATACATTTATAAAACTTTACTACTTGATCCATTTCGGTAAATATGGCGATTTTTGTAAAATCATTTATCTTATGGCATATTACCATAAATCAAATCCTCTAATATACATAATAATAAAATGGAAAGGAAAAATTTTAATCAACAGTTAGATATTAAAAAGTTGAAAGTTCAAGAATCGATAATCTACAAAATTTGACATTTACTCCACTATCATTTATTCAGTCAAAAGAAAAAAGAAACTGTAATTATACAGTAATTACAAATAATCTCCAACATATTTATTCTTCTCCTCCCTTCCATACAGTTAATTACATTATGAAGAAAAATTCATTGAAATTTATGCAAATTCTGCTCTTTTTGATTGCAAAAATTTGGAATTTATTAAATTTTTGTGAAATTCTCTACATTTCTTAAGAGTATTTTCTAAAAATGGGTAACACATTTAACGTGATAAGCGTAAGTTACGTAAGTTAGTGTTTTCAGATTATTAGTATGATAATTATAATGCTTGCAGGAAAACAATATCAATAATAATTAATCTCTCGTTCAAACTTAGTTAGTTTGAGCCTAACCTTTTAGTCTAACCCGATCCTATTAACGTAAATGGCTATTCTTCGATTTCATAGATATTAGCAAAAATTAATTTAAAAAACTTTAAATGTTTAGTTTTGATTCTATTTTAGCAAAATTTCGATTTCATTGCAGCAAAACCAGGTCAAGGATCTATTTAATTTAATTAATGAAATAATTTCTAAAAAAAAAGGCAAAGTCTTTTAAAGGAAGACGAAGCTTCTCAAACGGTTGTAAAGAGAACTTCCAACTGTTGGTTTAAAAAAAAAATCAGCCTTCCAATTGTTGGTAAATTCCACTGTGCTGAAATAATTGAGACAAATTTGAAAATTTATTCTAGGATAATGATTTGTAAGGACAGAAAACTGGAAGTTATATTAACATTTGCAATGAAAGAAAACTAAAGATTAAGCTTGTGATGTATTTAAATTTTTCCATCTCCATTTTCCAGATTTTATAATAGAAGAAAAATCGACTCCAGAATATCTGAAAATGATAAAAATAAGGATCCCAACTCATAGTAACCGCAAATCTGAAATGATCTATCCAGAAACATCAGATATAATACTAGAATAAAGCAAATCAAAGTAATATATGCAACTGCTAATTATTAACCAACTAATTAAGCTACCACCTGTGATAAGTGTAAAGAAAATGAAAAACTAAAAAATGAAGATTTCTAGAGGAAATCTAATTCATTTAAACTTGATAACTATTTCAATAATTCAGAAATATTTAAATAATTAAAGTTTTTAAACAATTGGTGATAAAAAAAAAATAATCATTAACTTTGCAAAGCAGTGAAATTTGAAAAACATCACGACCAAATATAAAACAAAACCAATACGATTAAATGTCCCATCTCAATTACAGCTACTGATAACATCTAAGCCATCCCAACTTATCATTTATCAATGATAATTTCATTCGAAATTATCATAAAAGAAATAAAGCTGAATGAGATATTTTGCATCCTATAGTGAAATCCTTTTGTAGTTTTCCCTGAATTCCATAGGAACAAATGTTGGAAGAAGTTTGAGATAGGAGAGGGAGAGAAAGAAGAGAAGAACATGAAAAAGAGGAGGGAAGAGAAGAATGGAATTATATAGAGTTTCGAAAAAAAGAGACACATGTTCATAAGAGAATTAGGCAAAAAATATTGTTTGAATTTTTTTAATTATTGAGTTATCGAATATATTAATAAATTCAAAATTTATTCGAAATATTTTAAATGAACTTTGCATGGCAAAAAGAAGTATTTAGTCAAATACAAGGCTGAAAAAAGTAGAAAGAAATAACATGACTAGACGAAGTAGAAAAAAAGAGTAGAGTAAAAGGATTGCTGAAGAAATGAAACTAGACGAAATGCAAAAATAAAACAGTGCATGACATGAATGATAGACAAATGATAAGATATCGTTTGAATAGTTTTTTGGCATTATGTCTATAAAACTTAGTGGAATTGGATTTGAGCAAATTTCCAAATGATCGGAGAATGACACGATATATTTGTGTTGCGAACGAAATGGTAGGTGGTTGTCCGTGCGGGTAGTGTCCCGGATTTTCCGTGTGGATAGGTTACCGAGTTGTCCGTAGAGGGGTTTTTGGGTAATCGGAGAGTAGGTTTCTGATTTGTTCGTATGACTAGACTTCCTAGTTATTGGAGAATAGATCTGATTTTCCATACAGATAGGTTTTCCTGGTTGCCAGAGAGTAGATTCCTGAATTGTCTGTGTGGCTAGGATTCCGATTTCCATGAAGTGAGTTTCCGGATTGTCGGGAAGCAGATTTCAAAGATGCCGATACGGCTAGTTTTCCAGATTGTTGGACGCTAGGTTTTCTGAGTTGCCGATATGAATAGATGTTATCTGTACGGGTTGTTTTTCGGATTGTCTTTAGGTTAGCTTTCCGGATTAGTGATTGATTAGTTTAGATATATCGATAGATTTGGCATCTCTGTAGAGATTCTGGAATCCATAGTAGCCAGTTTTGAACAAGAGTTAGTGATTGGATGAGTTAACAGACAGATTAGTATTTTAAGTTCTTTCCGGAAATCAGCATGCTTAAATGTATCTAGAAGTAAAATACGTGGTTATGACTGTAAGCTTTTTTTTGAATGCCACTTTCCCGAGTAATATAGAATTGGGTAAATAGGGCGTTCCGGGTCTTTGTAATTTTGTGTGTGTGTGTGTTTTTTTTTTCTGCATGGATTTTAGCTGTATCTCATAATTTGACGTTACTGAGGATAGATGATCGTGATAAGGTAGAAAATGTCAAGAAATGACTACAGTTCTGATTTTGGGCTTTGTTGCTTTTCAAATTAAAAATGTGATTTTTTGGATTCTGTTCAAAATTTTCTTATTGAAGGTTAGACTTCATTTTAATTTTTTTTTTCAGACTTATTTAAATGGACCATTTACAAGCATTGATTGATCCAAGCAAACAATTTGCCAAGGATTCGATTCGGTTGGTGAAAAGATGCACAAAACCAGATCGAAAAGGTAGCAGATGTTTTAATTTAATCGTCCACTTCTCTTATCTAGCTCTTCTTTCGATTATGCTGAAAATTCTTATTGATTAATTTAGTTTACTTTTTATGTAGTCGTAGCTATAATAAGCAGTATTGCAGTATGTGCAAACAATGCCAACAAACTGCTTGGTAGCATTGTTCGTACATAGTGCAGTGTTATTTATCATAGCTTCAGCTACCATCTAAAAGAAGCATAGCTTAAAATTGCTAAGTTTATTTCCACGTCTTATTGAGTTGTATTATTTTCTCAAAGATATTGGAAAATTTTAATTTTCAACTTTATCCACAGGAATGGTCGGGATAAGTATAGAAAAAAAAAAAAAACTAGCATGACAAATGTAAATGTTTTAAAATTCGGTAGTGATAAAATTGATGAAGCAATATTCATGTCATTTCAAACTGCTGCAAATAAATTTTCAGAATATCAGAAAATCGCGGTAGCAACGGCAGTTGGATTTGCCATAATGGGTTTTATCGGTTTCTTTGTCAAGCTAATCCATATCCCGATTAATAATATCATCGTTGGTGGATAAAAATAAATTTTTTATTGATTAGATTTATTTATATACTATATGATATTATATAGTATATGTGGTCGATGTGATACTCCCTGTTAGAGCTACCAGTTATTTATATTCTGCTCTGTATTTGGCAGTTTTTGTATCATATTCTTGTTTTTTTCTTTTCTTTTTTTCTCACAGTGTTTCTGTTACATAATATTGATACAATTAAAATAATTGTTTGAAATCCCAAATAAATTATTTCCAACCAATGAAGTTAATTGTTTATGTTCTTTTTTAGCAAATTTTCCAGGGAAGTTTCGAATAATTTCCATTATTCTGGAATTTTCAGTATTATAAGTACGTTCTTCAAACTGAAAAATGAAATAATTGTCAAATATTGTACTGATGATGGAGGTGGTTTGCAGTTGGGAAATGTGTAGGGAATTTAGACTTTACTTTTTTTCTAATTGTTCTATCTGAAACAGATGAAATGTTATAACTATTGATTTCTTGTTTGATAGAAAGTAAGAATGGTTCAGTAATGATAATTTGTTGTAAATTTTTGTCAGATAGTGAAGTTTATAATTCGGAATTTTCATTTGATACTGATCCGTTGTGTTTGAGTATTTTATAAAAAGTGTTGCTATTTTAAATTCCCCACTTATCTCTTCCAGAAAAGAATTATATAATCGTATCTTATGTGTGCGATCTGGCCGCTACTGAACGATTCAGGGCATGCGTTTTGTCAGAAAATCTCGGTGAGTGAGACTTTTTGATAGCCAAATGAATAACTTTCCCATCTTTTAACACAAATTTCTGTTGGTATTATGGCAAAATTTTTATTTTTGATACGAGTTTCTATTAGAATTATAGAGAATTTCTGACACAAATTTCTGTTGGTGTTATGGGAGAACTTTTTACAGTTTCTTTCAAAGTATAATTCCATTCGGAATCGTTGCAGACAAATGGAACCTGTTGTGGTCATTTGTCTCTCTGGTAAGCGAAAATGTGGTAAGGATTTTGTGGGAAATTTGTTGGCGAGTCGATTAAAAGGAATTGGTTATGAGGTTATGATTTATGGCATAAGTTATCCGCTCAAGGAAGAATATGCTCAGTTGAATGGTATTGATGCTGAGCGCTTAAAATATGATATGCAATACAAAGAGCTATATCGTCAAGATATGATTGCATGGGGTGAAAAAATACGAAACGATGATTCTGGATATTTCTGCAGGTAAGCTAAGCTGAAAAATTACCTACATTTATCATTTAATAATTAACAAAGACAGAAAATAATTGCAGAAGATGAAACTTTTCTGAAATTAAGTTTTGAATTTTTACACAAGACCGAATGAATCAAGCGATTGATCATTTCAGGAAGGTTTTAGCGAAAGCAAATTCAACTGATGTATTAATTGTACCTGATTGCCGACGGCTCTCTGATGTTGAATTTTTTAAGATGCACTGTAATTCTCATTTAAGGTTACATTATTTTAAATAATCATTTATTATTATATCTCACTAGCTGTATCCGGTCACGCTTTACTTAGCCGGTCCAGTTAGTCTATATAAGTAAAAATGTAAATTTTAGTTCAAAATCTTAAATTTCCGAATGTTCTTAAACACGCACCTGTTCGGATGCAACGTTATAACAAGATTTCAAGTCAGTCAGCGAAAAATTAAATGCTGTGTAGAAATGAATAACGAACATTTACATTTTTATTTATATGGATTAAAAATTATTCCGTATTATTAATTATAAGCTGTTAATACTGCAACAAAATTTTCGAGTTTTTTCAAACTGATTTAATTGATATTGCTTCTAATTTTTTTCTCTTTTTTATCGAAAGGTTGAATTTATCCTAAACTATATTTTTAAGCAAGCGGGAAACAAAAATAAATAGTTTACTTCTAATAGTTTACAGATTGCTACGCATCGAATCAACGCTATCGATGCGAGAAATGCGTGGTTTCGTATTTATCAAAGGGATTGATGATCAAATGACTGAATGCGGTCTTGATGAATATACTAAATGGGATGTTGTAATTACAAACGATATTCAGGTTATGGACGGAAAACTGCCACTTAACTTAGATGAGTGTATAACTCGTTTTTGTTTTGAAATACATCAACTGTTGTTGAATCAAAAATAATTTCCTGTCTTTCTATTTTCTGGAATTGGAAAACGCAGAAAATGGAAAGAAGGAAAAACAGTATCAAGCTAAAACTTTTTTCGTATATTTGATGCTTATACCTGAGCAGGATGAAGCCAAGGGAAAACTCTGGTGAAGGTCGGAAGCAATTATCGATCGTCTGACTTTGGTACAGAGACGTAAGACTAATCGAACAATCTACTGGCTGGTTTCCTCTGAAGTTCCTTAGCATAGCTAGTGTATATAATGAAGCTGATATATTTGGTAAAGTTAATGATTAGAAGAATTGTGGGATGAAACGTCGTCAACCTATTCTCAAACTTTCAATGAGTTTGACGTCCTACTTGCTTAAATGAAGCGTAGACATTGAATGCGTTCTCCATGCAGACGATTTTTGATAAGCAAATTTGGTGCTGTGAAATGAATCAGACATTGAGTTAATTATTTATTATTTTCGTCAAGTTGCAATTTTTTTTTTTTTTTTTTTAATGGATTTGACTGTTATCTTAACTGCATACCATTTTGTTGCTGAATTTGCTTATTCTCGATATCGTTATTGGTTCTGCTAAGGCTGATATCAAATCCAAAAAATATGATCAAATGATACAATTGAGCCAATGAACTGTAAAATTATTTCATCAAAGATATTGTTGAAAAATTGTTGCATAATATTTGTCACGATAAAATCATAAAATCTATTAATTACTTCTTTAAAAATATGGGATTATGAATTAATAACTGTTTGAAGCATTTCAAAAAGAGAGCAAATTAATTGTTAAATTTCGGAATTGAATTTTCATTTAGTTATTAGTGCAACCATTTTCTAATCGCAGTGTATTGTTGTATTTATATGAATCAACAGTTAAAATTAGATAAAATCGAAGTCTTCAGTCCATAATTATAAACGTTGAATATAGTAATTCTCGAATTACCTTTATTAAGGTCAATTGCCTGCAATATTCTATATTATCTAATTTAAAGTAGTAAAAGGATCGAAAATTGAAATCTGCGAAGTAATACTTAATGAATATTTCTAACAGCAGGAGAAACAGAAAGTAGAACGACAACAAAAGAAATATGAATAATTTCTCAAATAAAATGTTAGCTAGGAATTTACGATTTCCTCAAATATATTCGATCTTTTGTGGTTCTGTTCCGGAGAAACTCACTCTAAAAGTACAAGTTATAAACAAAAGAGTTGCTTATATTTAAATATTAAAGGAAACTGAATACGCATGAGTTTTCCAGAGATTTTTCATTGAAATGAGTCACATTTGCAATTTTCAGATTTCTTAAATCTAATTATTTCTCTCAAAAAATGACAATATAATGATCGGAGAAATCAAATAGAGGATGCATTCATCATTCAGCAAATCAGATTTTGAAAAATTATCATTTTTTCTCGCACCAAATATACCATGCTGATTGATTAGCATAGCTTCATACTATTAAATTTTTAATTAACTGATTAGTGAAATTGATTATTGATTAGATTTTCATTTGATTGGTTGTTGGTAATGAAACTGTATCAATGATTAATGAAAGAATAAATAAAATATTTGTCTTCTGGCAAGTTTATATTCGGTAAAAATATGACAAATTTAACCGTTCAATCTCGATCTTGATCTCGAATGTACGACAAGTATTATCTTCATGCGAAAAATTCCAACAGGAAATTGTTATTTTTGTCAAATATTCTATCATATTTTAATTGCTATGAAATGGCGTATAATGTATTTATTAGTTAGAGTAAATTCACGAAATGCTTAAAAAAATGTTAAATTGATTTTTTAAAAATGAAAAGTAAACATTTATTTCCCTTATGCCATGCCAATAAAAATGTTGAAAAATGAAAAATATTATTATTCGTAAATTTTTACATAATTTTTACTTATTTATAAGCTAAATATTTTCAATTTAAATAAAATTTCAAAATATTAATAATAAAAACAATAACAAATGCATTAAAAAAAATTCCCAAAATTCGAATGTAACTGATGAATCATACAAAAAATTAATTTAAACGCAAATTTCTCTCATATTATGTTGAATTCTAAATTTGGAACAATTTACAAAAATATATGCATATGGTCTGTTAGTAAATTTTCGTACTAAAACTTCTTTTTTGAATGAAATGATTGATTTTTTATCCTTTTTCTCGCTTTTTTTCTCCTCCCTCTCCCTCTCTCTTCCTTATTTTTGAGTATGATAAAAAGATAATGGCTTTGTTCATTTTCCTCACTTCTTCCTTTTGTATATCACTTCCTAAATATATCTGATGTAGTAGAAATGCTTAAATGATTATTATTATGATTATCGTTTATTATTATTATCATTATCATTATTTTCATCTTTGTGATTGTTATCACTATTATTTTACTAATTGTTAGCTAATTATTCATGTTTTTAAGCAGAAGCAGAAGCAAAAGACTAATTAAGAAGCGGAAGTAAAAAGGGAAAATTTTTACGTTTCCAACGAAATTTTGCATATTTGTCGAACATTTTTCATAATCTTCAAATGAAATATATGAAAGATGACAAAAAGAAAAAGCATCCAAGCATAAACAATCCTGGAAATATAAGAATGAGCAAACAAATTTTTAAAAAAATGAAAAAAATTTGAATAAGAAAATAATATTATAATTAATATGATGTTTTTCATTAAAATTTAATTCTTTTTTGTTTACTTCATTTCAAAAAATTTCAACCTCTTATTATTTCTAGTAGCAAATATTTATGGGGGTAAATTTTCATTTTAATGTATATTTTATATATATATGTAAAGAAAGATGAATGGATATAAGCAAGTGATAAAACTACCAGTGAATTAAAAGGGCGGAGATAAACTCACTGGTGAATAAAAAGACGGGGAAAAGTAGAATAAAATAAAGTATATAGGAATTAAATAAGATTTAGAAAAAATATTATAATTAATATTGAAAATATTCGTTGGCATTTACTACCTGTCTATTTTGCTTGGTCTCACCGTAATGAATGATTAGCTTAATTGTCAAGTTTGTACGTTCGACCGTTTTTATTGGCAGTATTCTTGAATTTTTGGAAATTTTTAAAATTAGGAAAAAAAGTGTGATATATTTATAAAAATTTAAATCTTTTGTTTATTTCCATACTTAAAAATTTTCCTGTGCCAATAAGTTCAAGACTTACTGTTGCTTCATTAACGCGAATACTTATGGGGATGATTTCATTGGTATAAATATACATGTATGGGTAGGATGATATTAAGACGTGGGATGAACCTACTGGTAAACTAAAAGAACGGGGGAAAAGAAAATAAGGGAGGAAGAAGAAAAGTATGTTTTAGAGAGAGCAAAAAAGATCATAGTTACTGATAAATACATTTATTCCAAATATTTCATCCATCAATTTTCAAAAATTCCCCTCTTTCATGACAAGCTTCAATATATATATATATATATATATATATATGAAATTGCAGTTATTATTTGTTTTTCTTCTTTCAAACTATCACTTCTCTTTTTGACAAAGACTTTAAAACTCAAAATCATTGGTTTTTCTTTTCTTTTTTTTTCCCATCCAAAAAAAACTGAAAAGAGAAGATGACGATGCTAAAGCTTTTTACTAAATGGTACGAAAAAAAAAATCTTTTCAAATATTTTCCACTCTATCAAACTTCACTTACATATATTTAATCGTTCATTTTTCCACTTTTTTTTTGATTATAAAGCCTTAAAGGCCACAATTTTCGTCTTTTTCTCTTTTTTTTTTTTGAAGTCGATTAGTTACGAAAGTTTTAATTGCCAAAAAATATGCAAATATAGTTGTTTTTGTTGGAAATATGCCTATTAACTTATATATTGAATAATTTGCTTGTATATTTGAATTTGATGGAAAATTAAATATGTTGAGTAAAATAAAAATATATTAATAAAATTCTAAAATATGTATTGATAGAACTAAAATATTTATATTGATAAAATTACTTATATATTTGAAATTAATAAAAACCCTGATAGAATCGGTTAGATATTTGAAACTGACGATTGTGAAAGTTATTTATTGCTTATATTTTTTGAAACTGATTATTGTAAGAATTTTGATTGATAAGAGTACTGATAAGATTGCCTAATTTTACGATTTCAATTTTTTATGTTTTTATAATATTATATTGCGAATACGATACAAGCAAAAAAGCTGTGTGTGCGCTATTTTGCTGCAAAAATATGTCACATACTCCTGTTTCAGGTTTGTTTTATTTTAACTATCTTCATTATTGCGATTAATTAAATGCTTAACATCGAGTTTGTTTGTACAAAATTGGATGATAGAAAGTAATTGAGATAAGAGGAAGTAATTAAGTGATAAAAAAGAAGTAAATGAGATATTTAAATGAATTTTGCAGATATATTTAAACGGAAGTTATCAATTAAGCCATAAATAAGAAAATTGATGCGATAAACGAAAATACAAACTTTTTATATTTCAAAAAATTGCAATTTTTTGGTTTAGCCTTCTCCACTTCTCTTATTTCTTATTTCTCCAGTCATGGTTCGTATTTCGGATATTTATCAGCGGTCGAAAAACTTTTACTCAATCAAAAATTGTCAGTTTTATTTTTCTATAATTCGATTTGCATAATTTGATTTTATTAGAACTAATATTATCATTAAGTGGTTGCATCAAATAAGTTTATTGAGAAGTTAAATTGATGTTTAAATTTCAGGATCATATTAATGTTAAAATTTAAAAAGAGGAAAATAAATAAATTTATTAATATTTAATTGCTTGCTCAATTATTTTCCTGAAACATTCAAAAAACATTTTACATTTTCTTCATTTTTTTTACGAATTCTGTTAATTTTTATAAAGTAAAAGGAAAAATTATCCATTCGAAAAATTCGTTGGACTTATTAAATTATGCCCTAGTTGGAATCTGAAATGTTTGTTCCAATAGTCAGCATTGGATTAACTCTCTGCGAATTAAAATTTGAAATATTTAGTCCAGTATTTAGTCCACTGGTTAGAAATGCTTGCTTTAAAAAAAAAAAAAAAAATAATTGCTTTATATTTTTATTAGCATAAAATAATTCCCATTTTTTTCTCGTGGGAAAGAAAAATTCAAAAAAAAAAAAAAAAAAAAAAAAAGGAAAAAGAATTGTTCAGCTTCCTCCGTTATTTTGAAAATTTTGCAGATTTCATAAATATTTTAGAAGTAACGAAAATGCATATGTATGAATGATTTCTTTTTTTTTTTTTGTTGAATAATGACAAAAAGTTTTATTTATAAAAGTGAAAAATTGAAATATATAAAGTCTCAATAATTAAATTACTTAATTTTTTATTACAATATTAGTTTAGTCTTTAATTTCCCAAATATTTCAAAAAATTTCTTTGCTAATTTTTTTTTATAGGAATACTTCTAAGTTTTATTATTAGTACATTTAATAATTTTATTCATATCGTTCTGGTCTATTAATTCTATACCGTTTAATTTTATTTTGAAATTAATTCTTTTCACCATTTTTTTACATTTAATTAATAATTTTATTACATTGTTCTACTTTTTAAAAAATAAAAATAAAAGATAAGTAAATTCATATGCTATAATTGCTGAATTTAATTTTATGCTTTTTGCATATATCCCAAAGCTGGTAATGCTTTAATATTTTAGGATAATGAAATATTTCAGGACAATTAAATTCGTTTTTCGATTTAATATAATTAAATTCAATTTTTTTATTTTATGATGTTGAAAAATTTTCTTTATGTTTATTCATTTATTCGTTTATTTTATTTATTTACTTGTTTTTTTTTTCCAATCATTTATTTGTTTGATTTATTTTTATATTTCTATCAGAAGGATGCAAATTACTCGCTGATAATCGAATGCATTTACTCCAAACGCATGTTTATGATATATAATAAAATATTGTTTGGGAAAAATTGATAACTCTAAATTATAAATATTCAACTACTTTTTATCCCAGAATAATAATAATGGTATTGAATTTTTTACTAAAATTTTCTTGTGTAGAATAAAAAGTAAAGGAAAAAAATGAGAGCAAAAAAAAAAAAAAGAAACAAATAAAATACGAAAGATAAAATAACAAAATTTTTACTCCCAATACTCCATAGAATTTAATAGCTTTTAAGTACCATTTTCAAAATCACATAAAATAAGAAGAGGACAAATAAAACAAAAAAAGAAAGAAAGGAAAGAAAGGGATGAATGGGGAAAAGAAGAAAAAAAGGACGAAAAATTGGTTTCTTTTTTATAATTTCAAATATTTGTCATTTGCAAAAAAAAAAAAAAAATTATTTATTATCACAAAATAATAGACTTACAGAATAAAATTTATTTGACATTTAATACAGAACATAACAAATGATACAGTACTTTACTACTGGAAAAGGTTGTGCAATCATAATATTTTATTTTTTCACAAAAAATTTCGAAATTATTGAAAACTGAAAAAATAAATCAAAAAAGAATAAAGGAAATAAATAAAAAATTAAGAAAAAAAGACGAAATAAATAATTAATACTTCAAAGAATAATTATCGAATAATTAGATGAGAAAGTTGGTGGAAACGAAAAAAATTTTTATTAACTAAAAATTAATAATTACACATGTAAAGATTAATGGAAAATATTCCAGATTAGTAATTAGTAAAACTAATTGTTTCATTTTAAAATTAATAAAATGATGATTAGAGGAAAAAATTCTCACTAATTAATAATAAATTAATAATATTTGCAACATCATGAATTAGTATAGTAACCTGGATATCATCGGTTGTTTTCCAGGTGTTCACAGTCAAGACCATATAAGAGATTTGAGGATGCTTGAATTATATATTTTAATATTTGATAATACCAATCATTTTATTTAAGCAATTTCACTAGTTTTTATTTTTTAAACTGTATTAACTTTTTTACTTTATCATTTTCTTGTTGGATATAAAATTAAAAAAAGCAAGATTATTAATTAATTAGAAATTAATCGTTGAATTCTACCTTAATTTACATAAAAAAAGTTATGAACTTGGAGTAAATCATGATATTTCAGTTTCAAATTTTTAGTAAAATTCTCAATAAGTAAATATAATTATTTACTTTTTCAGGAGTACACAATCCATCACCATATCTTCGTCGTTATCGATTACCAACAATTAATTCGAATGCAACAGTTGCCGCTTACGATGAATTATTAAGTCCAGTTGATAATTGCGCCAAATTGGCATTCATTTCTGCGATTAATTTTCAAAATAAGGTTTGACACAAATAGTTATAATTTTAATTAAATTTTCATCAAAAAGATTGAAAGCTTTTCTTATTTATAAGTAAGGAAAGACAAATTATAATTTATAATCATCATAATAGAAAGAAAACGACAGAAAGTTAAAAAATGAAATTTAAAAATCCGGAAAAAATTGAAAATAAAGATTGAAGTAACAACTTTGTTATTGCTAACAGAATATATGGTTTTCGTTTAAAAAAGAAAACATAGCATAATTGTAATTAAAATCAACTTAGAAGCTGTTTTTTATTTATTTACTGGATTCTATTTATATTATTTGTTAAATTATTATTGAAAGGTTTAAATTGATCAAATGCGGATTTAAATAAATGAAAACTCGAACTCAGACTGCGTTTCCAACTTTTTAAAATTGATATTAAGATTTTGCGGGGTGTATTTACAGGGATTGGAAGATTTTTCAGAACTTTTGCATTAATAATAATTAGGCTTATCTTGTTTTGGCTATAATTTGATTTATATATTTGTCAGATTTTCTAATACTTTGCAGATGACCCTAAGCATTAATGCTGTATTGTTATTTCCAAATTTGATCTCTAAACTTCATTGTTATCTTTGTTCTGCTGTTTATTATTTATTTCTTGTTTATTTATTTATTTGTCTGTTTTGTCTACATATTTATTGACTCATTACTTTAAGCGGTTTTATTTTGATTTTGCAAAAAAATTATTTTTTATTCATTAGCAATTTCTGATAGATTTTTGGAAATTTCTGAATCTCAAATCTCATTTTTTTTTTATTTAATATCCAAAAAAACGATTATTCATAAAAGCAAAAATATAAAATCAACCTTCTCATAAAAGAAAAAAACAAGAACTTTCATACAAAATATATATTCGTACACATATTTATCGGAATACTTTATTCACGTATATTTAGTTCTGCACTTATCTAAACAATTTACATATGTGTTTTTTCTTTTTTATATACATTTAAATTTATCAAAATTCGTGTTTATTAAATTTTTTTTCATTTTTCGATATTTTTTAAAATTTCTTCCGATCAGTAATAGTATCTTATATTTTCAATTATCTTATTCAAATATATCATTTAAAATTTCTATTTCTTCGTTTAGAATTGCATTTCTTCGGACTATGTACAAAAAGAGTAAAATTAATTTGAAGTAATGAATTTGCTTTTTCCATCGTTATTGATTTCCAATAATACTCACTGATTCATTGTAAATGAAAAATAATTGAAAAATTTTCTCTCTTTATTTCTTATTTCCCAAATATTTGAAATCAATAAAATTAACAAAAATTAAAAATTCCAAAAAATAAAAATAAAAAGAAAGTAAAAAGAAATAAAAAGAAAGTGATTTTGCACGAATAAAGTTTGATAAAAAATTGAAATTCTGAAATTGGAGAATCGCTGAAAACATATTACAAGTATTTGCATATACCTTTTATGTTCTAATTCCAATAATTAATAAATGATTAAAATTATCAATTGAAGCCAAGCTAAATTACTATAGCAAAAAATAAGTTAAAAAAATAATCTGTTTCTTTGAAGGAGATTATTAACCATTATAAAGATGTGAATAATTTACAATTTTAATTTTTCATAACAATCGCTGTATTTTCAGTTTACTTTTTGTTTGTTTTAGCAATTTTGTATTTCGAAACCAACGATACCTCCAAATACTGTAATTTCAAACAATGATAGTACGGAGTTAAATAGTGAAAAAGCAAATTCTACTAGGACTTCTGCCATTTCTTATATGTTAGTTTCTTTTTTTCAAAAAATAATATTCTACAAAGTTTCAATAAAATGCTTATTTATCTAATATTTACTCGAATAATTATCCACTTGGTTCTTTCGTCTTCGAACCATTTATTGCCTAAAGTTGTACGATTTTAACTTGTTCATATCTTTCAAATAATAAATCCTTCTCTATTATGCAGTAATTTGATAGAATGGTAAAGTACTAGTAGCAGTAATAGCAATGACAATTAAAATAATAAAATAACAATGATATATTGAAATAATAACTAATGATTTTATTAGCAAGAGATGCAAAAAATAATAATAATAATAAAAGTAATGATAATAAGATAAGTAAGGAATAATTAAAGTGAAAAATAATTATGATAAGTAGGAAATATTATAGAGTTACTGATAATAATCAAAAATTATATTATCAAAAAATATCATTAATATAGTAATTGTAGATGTTTTATAGCATTGTTTTTTTTTCTTTTTTTTTTTTTTTTTTTTGCTTTTCCTAGCAATAAATAAAACATTTCAGCAGAAAAAACAACTTATTTTTTCCTTTTTCTTCCAAAATTTGTACATCTGGAATATTTCTTTAAATTATCTGCAAAATATCATCATGAAATGTCATTCCAAATACGCTATCGTATGAATGATTGATGACTCTTTTCATCTTTCTATCATTATCTTGAATTATTATTCTAGTAAGCAAAAAAAGCGACTTATATTGAAATTTTTTGGTAGAAACTCATTGGTTTTTGCTATCATAACCCTATTCTTCAATACCTTCTGCTATCGTAACTTAATCTTATTGCTATCGAAATCTTATTCTGTAATTTCTATAGTGGCTTTGTTCTGCAATATTTTTCATTACCGTAGCCTTATTCTGCATATTTCTTGCTATCGTAGCCTTATTCTAAAGTATTTCCTATTATCGTAGCCTCAATCTGAAATATATCATTCTGTATTTATTCGTAAAAAATGATTACGATGATATACAGAAGCATTAGTATATTTGATCTTAGATTAAAAAAGCAAGACAAAAAATTCTCTTCACTTTTTTTTTTTTGCAAAATGATTAATTGCAATAATTTAAAACAAGCACTTGAAAATATTTTACACGTGAGATTTCACATGAACTTTCCTTTTTTTGTTCTTGGAATAAAGAGAAAGAAAAAAAAAAGGAGCTTCTTAACAAAAAGCCTTAAAATTTTTTTTTCTCACTGAAGCAAAAACTTTTTAAAAATCTTGAAGTATTTTAAAAGTATATACTAATGCATCTTATACTATATTATTTCATTTTCTTTCATCTCTTCCATTCTGCTCCGTCTTTTCTGCTTTTTTCTTTTTGAAATTTATTTAATATAATTTTCAGATTTAAATGAGAAAGCAAATTGGATGAAGATGAAATTTTCTATAGCAAATTCATGTGAAAAAGGGAATCAAAGAGAGAGAGAGATAAATTTTATCACATAATATAATTTTATTACTACCATTATCTTAAAATTTGGATCTTTTATCGTGATTTTTAGTGACACAACGACGACAACAGATCGAAGAAATTCATTAAATAAGGCAGAAGTTGATTTCGAATTTCGATTTGTTGCAACGGAATTGGAAAAGAAGTGCCATGAATGTGATCGGATTGCCGGTATGACAATAAGTAAAGCTGCCAATGGAACAAGTAAAAATGATTGATAAAATTTTGTAAATATTGCAATATATCACTGAAATATGAATAAAATATATATTATTGTAGATTTGTAAAAGCATAATGATACAAAATACAATATTAATAGATTGGCGATTTAAATCCTTCAAATTTGTTATTTTCATTTTTTCAATCTAAAAATATGCATACAAATAAAAATAATTGCAACATAAAAATCAAATTTTACAAAAAAAAAAAAAAAAAAAAAAAAAAAAACAACAAAAAAAAAAGAATTGCATAAATTTATGATATTCATATAGTAAAAAAAAAAAAGAAAAAACAAGTATTTTGTTACATGATTAAAAAAAAAATTATTTTCCTAAAACATAAAATGATTAATTTTTACAGTTTGAAATGAAACAAAATATTTGACTGAATTGAAATAACATCAGATTTACTTTATTTTGAATTTATTTTCAAATTTCATACTTCTTCCTTTTGTTCTTTTCGATAATCATTAACTTTTAAGGACAAATATCTCATATACAACTAACAGGATAAAAAAAAAAGTGGTCAAAGAATTTATTTTTAATATTCATCGTGATAATCACTTAGTAGCTATACAGTAATATCTCTAGAACTCCAAATTTGCGCTTTATTTTATCTTATTTCCAAATTTCCATCATCATTAAGAAAAATGCAGCATAGTTTTAACAATAATGATGAGTGATAAAGTGATAAGACAAACTTAAATAGCTCCATGGAACAAGTCCCGATTTAAAAATCTCAGAGAGTGATTATTCTGTAAATTTCAAAAAAATACTTTGATATAATTATCCTAGCGATTATAACTTTAAATTTAAAAAATTATCATAATTTAATATTTCAAAAATGGTATTATCATGATCAACTACTATCACTAATAGTTGGATCGATATCATCATTCGTATTAGAATCTTTAAAATAATTAATTTGCATATCATTTGTTTTTTGTGCAGTAGCAATAGAAAGTGGTTGATGCAGTGATGATCTGCTAAATTTTGCTTTTACGGTTGTTGAGATGGATGATATTTTTGTTGATAATGGCGTTGTTGTCGGGCAATGATCACGTTCATTACACGGACGTGATTCGTAACTTTTACCTTTGCATCCGCTTACGAGAAATGACGTTTCATAATGACATATACGTGTTCGAATTTGCTTTCCACAAAAACAACGTTTCCAATCGGTCCATTCTGACCAATTTGATACTAAAAAAAGATATTTACAAAAGAAAAAAAAAAAGAAGAAATTAAATTTTTAACACTTAATAATAAAAATTAAACTTTATTTCTCTGAAAAGATGAAAAAAAAAAGAATCTATTATTTTAGATAGATTCTTTTTTTTTTTAATATTTTAATTAACAATTTATGTAATCGATCACATTTTATTATCATATTTCATTGCTAATGTACTGTTGGTCTATCTTACTGACACCAACTTTATTCCTATGAAATGGAAGTAATACGAAGCTCTTAAGTAGTAAGAAAAATAAAACAATTATTGACAATAACTTCGATTAGTTTAACGAAATGACATTTCAAGCTTATTTTCCATCATAAATATAACTTGACCGGATTTGATTTATGTCCATGATATTCAACAAGTTATTAAAATTTAAATTACTCAATTAATAATGATGTATGCTCCTTTAATAATTCCATTTCATTTCTTCCTTTGGAATTGTTTTGGAAATTCCCCCTAAGTATAAGAAATCATTGAAATGTTATGTAAATATTGCCATTGTTGGATTATGATGAATCTTAAATTTTAGTTTTATGACAGAGAAAAAATCAACAATTTTAAATTAAAAGTTTAAAAAAGTAACCAGTATTATCATTTTGTGATAGCAAAAATATCCTCGATTGATTGATAACTGTTGGCGATTTCGCTGGCGAAGAAGTTGATGTTGACGGTCCTCGTGGTACTAAATTTAGATTCATCGCTTTTTGATATGCTTCTATTTTACTGTTTGCACCAATTGCTTCCTACAATTTAAATTTTTTCTTAGTTTTCAATAATTCTATTTTAAAGTTATTTTTACGCTCATAAAATTTGCAATGTTTATTATTAGAAAAAAAAAAGTTTATTTCAAAATTTAATTTTGGATTTATGAAATCTGAAATGTTTGTGCTAGAATAAACTGATAAAAAACAAAATTTATTTTTTGGATCTATAAAATCTGAAATGTTTACATAGGTGTGAAAATTGATTAAAGTACAACAAATTAATGTTATATTTTATATTCAAAAACATTATGCATTATGAAATGGTTCTTGATGAATTAAATATATTAAATAGCATAAATTTCAATTTCAATTTAAAAGTACATTACTTGCATTTCTTTCATAGCTTTTTTTAGATTTTCCACTTTTTCCTTCATTTCCTTCATTTGTTTTTCAGTAGCGCTTAATTTATCAGCATATGATGTCTGGAAAAAATGGATAAATAATAAAAGATTCAAGCTAAAATGTTTAGTATTACGCATATCTTATGATAGTTATATTTTGTCAAATTTTTAATTTGAAGTTTTAATTTTTACCAAAATTTTTTTTTTAATTTTTATTTATATTTTAAGGCGAATTTCTCCACACTATTAATTAAAAATAGTGGTAAGTAAAGATATAATGCTATGGTAAGTAGTAATATTCAGCATTATCAATACGGTAATAGTGAAATTTACGATAATTGCAATTATGGCAGCGGTAGTACTAACATTGACATAGCACAAATATCAAAGATTTTAATGCTTCAAATTTAAAACTGTCGAAAGATTTTAGTATGTTAGATATTTGAATCTCGGATTTTAATTTAAATAAGTCCTGATTTGAGTAATGAAATTTGAATGATGGTATTTAAATTAAGATTAAGCTATGAAAGTGTTATCTATAAATAGCAAAATTTATTGCATTAAAACAAATCAAATTAAATCATTTGAAATAAAATAAAAAAGAAAAATCACTTCAAAATGGACATGCAATAATATTATTTTTTTCCTTTTACACTGCATTGAAATATAATTTTTCTCAATGTCTATCACAAATTAATCTTAATTTAAATATTATTCAAATTTAATCATTCGAATCGAAATTTATTCGAAAACCAAAAACTCAAATAGTTACCATTATTATTACCAAAAATTTTTTGACAATTTTAAATTTTTTCAATACAGATAAAAAAGCAGAGTTGGGTATTGTTAATACTAAATATAATATGATAGATTCAATTAAGCATAAATACTGTTAAAATTATAAATTGAAATCCTTGTGTTTTTTTAAATTACAATTAATACAACCGATCTTTTGTTGAAAGCACTTGATGTAAACATTATATATTTTAAAACTTGAAAATTACTTGATTATGACTAATTAATAATCTTATTCAGCAATAATTTCAATTGATAAGTGCCGCCATCATCAGGAAGCATTGCTTTTAATATTAAATCTAACGCTTTTTCGGCAACAGCACTTATCAGTATTTACCTAATATCAAAAAATTAATTCATTTCAAAATTTTTTCCATGTTACCTCATCCATTTCCATGAATTTTTTAGTTAAAATTTTCAATAAACATTCACGAGTACTAATACTAATAATTTATTTACTCGATCAAAGTTCAATTTTGTAAATTTTAAATAGAATTGATTTAAGAATACCAACACTAATAGCTTACCTATTTATTCAATCAGAATTCATACTTCACTTTCTAATTAACATTGTTGCTCGTCTTCCTATTAAATTTCAGCAAAAAAAAAAAAAAAAAAAAAAAACATTATTGTTAAATTCTTCTTAATATAATAACTGAAATTTGAAATGCTTATCTAGCAAGACTAATCACAATATTTAACTTATTATTATAATAAACTCAAAATTGCATTCTTTTTTTGAATTACAATTTATAATTATTATAAAAAGATTACAATCATAATAATTTTATTCAGTGATTCAATTATTGAATTCTTCCAAATGATAATGAAACAATTTTGATAATTATGATTAATTTTTATGATAGCAATTTCTTAAATCAACAATAAATAAAAGAAAAAATGTTTTTAATATTTATTGTTATTTAAGGAATTAAGCTTTTTTTCATTTAGGAAAGTTTTTATTTTTTTCAATTCTCATACCTCATGAAAATCAACTTCACCATCTTGTAAATTTATTTCTGGCTCATCGATCGCAAATGCTTCCGGTGCAGAAGCTAATAAATCTGATTCTTTTTGTGATGGCATAAATTCCGAATTACTGTTATCTTCGAATATTTGTTTGGATGGGAATGACGATATTGGTATTGCTTGTTGATCTTCTCCTCTATTTGATGTTTCTTTGATGAATTATTGTTTTTTAAAATTTTTTAAAAAGTCATATGATTTTTGTTTTTTCTTTCAAAAAGAAAAAAAAAATGAAAAAAGAAATCTTTTATGACCATTCGATAAAATAATGCAAATAAATAAAAGAAAAAAAAATGAAAAATGAATATTTCATGAATAAAAATAATGGGAAAAAGCAGTCAATTGTTTCTTTTAAGAAAGTTTTAAAATATTTATTCAATGAAATTATTAATTTAAAAACTTACGAAAATTGATTGGGTTTCTGTAATGATATCCCAGATTTGTAATTTCTCGATATAATATCCATGGGAATTAATTCTATTTGCATATTCGATTCCGGAAGTAGAAGTTGTAGATTTTGGTCGGGAAATTCCCGATTTGGTTCTCCTACCGTATTCATCGGGACTAATACATTAGATACTAGTATCGGTGCCATAATTTGAGGATCGGATGGAATTTTCATTGAATTCATTACTGCTGGTTGAGATGATGGTGGTGGTAATGAGGTTGATGAAAATAAGTGTGATAATGCATTTGTTTGTGGCACAAAAGTTTCAGATGCAAAATGATTCAATAGAGGGAAAACTGGTAGGGTCATAAGATTTCCTGAAGGTGACAATGTTGTTGTTGTGATTTCGGGAAATTTATCATTATTATTAGCGGTTTCTTCTGACATCCAAGCAGCAATATCTGGTGGCATCCATACCAAAACTTTTGAAGGTGAAACTTCTTCACCAATCGAAGAAATTACCTGATCCGGTTCATCTATTGCAATTTGTTCTCTTAGTTCTGGCGTAAAAAGTATCGATCGTTCGATTTCTTTAGGTTTACTTTGTGAATTCTGAGGAAAAATTAAAGAATGATCGATTTCTCGTGGTAGATTCGGCGAATTGCGTATTGGAAGAAATCGAGAAGCTCTAGGTGCTTGATGATGAAGTTGATGTACGTGTGGCGATCCTGATACGACAGGAGGCTGTTTCATCGATGATACCGGTGCTTGATTCGTAACTGTAGAAGTTTGTTGTTGTTGTTGTTGATCATTCGATTCTAATTCGAATATTGATACTTGATTCGCAATTGTGGAGGTTTGTTGTTTTTGTTGATCATTTGATTCTAAATCGGATATTGATACTTGATTAGCAATTGTAGAAGTTTGTTGTTGTTGTTGTTGATCATTTGAATCTAATTCCACATTATTTAATAACGATGTACGAGTGATAATTTCTGCAAACGGTGAAGATGTGATTAATTCTTCTATCACAGCATTAGAATTTCGAGCATTTGATGTTGAAGCTGAAATTCTTGGAAAAATTTTATTGAATATACATTCTATTCGAATTATTCGTTCCGTTAGTATTGTTTTTTCTATACAGAAAATGTTAATACTTATATATAGTATTGAAATTTTCAACGAGATAGTCTAAATTAAAAAAAAATCTTGCTTTTCATACATACTGAAATTAAAAATTAATCAAATTATCTCGACAAAGGATGCGAAAAAACTATTAATTAATTCATTTGCTACATACAAATTCTTAGTTGCATAACTTCAATTATGGCTTACTAATCAATGAATTGTCGCGAAAAACCGAATTTTATCATAAATACATTCAAATAATCGAAATATTTTATTGTAGAAGTTTTTTGCAATGATTCATTACTTACAGTGAATATGAATAAATGTTACGATTTGGTATCTAATTCTATCTTTGTCTCTGATTACTAAGCTTTATCTTCAATAGAATAATAGAATATTAAATACGAGAAAAATCTCTAATAGTAAAATACCAAAAACTAATTCACAAGCAAATGGTTCCGCCGGTCATAACCTAGCTTATGTACAATGATGGGAATATGGTAAAGAGAGGCCTACTATAAAAAGGATCGCTATCGATTGGAGAAAAAGAACTTTTCGCCGCAAACTGAATTCGATGATCGAAGAGCAGTATTATTCAATTCAGTTCTATCATCCGTCCTTCATCAAGCAATCTCCCAACAAATATCCCTTATATCAACAAGCAAGAAGAATACTTTGTATTCCGACTTTCGAGTGATATCGTAACAACTATCGCTAACCTATTCGACATCAACAAATTCTCCATCAAAGGATAAAATTTTCACCAGCTAACCAAAGAAATAAATAAATAAATAAAAGTATTCTCACAACACTTGTACACTTTTAATGTTGAAAATAAACAAGTTTATTTACTACTATAATTCAGCAATCATCATTATAAATTGGAATGTGGGAAAAAATCCTCAAAAAAAAGTAAACTTACTAATTTGATTTTGATGTGACATTCCTTGATTGAACTCTAACTGATTATTAATAGCTCCTTTTGTCGTAACTTGTGCTAAAAGATATTATCGTTATCACTATATCATTTCTACCATTAAATCATTCCTGATTTAATTCTTATGAATTGCTAAAGTTCTAGTAAATAACATAACTTATTCTAATCTCTTTCATTCTTTTCTTCTTCACATGCTCTGTACAAAACAAATTTCCCTTATTTAAAATTTATTATTTCTAATCAGTTTATCCTGTCTTTCCACCTATTTTCGAATTTTAATCACATCTTTACGGAATCCCAAATAATAATCATTATGCCGACCATGTTAAAGATGAAACAATAAATGTCTTCAAAACGCTTTTTTTTTCTTTCATTTTTTACATACAATAAATAAAAAAATCGTTGATGTCTTTAATTTTATGTTTAACACTTTGCAAACAATTATAAAGCTTTTTAAATAACATCATTACAGAAATTAGAAAACGAAGAAAAAAAAAAGAAAAAACGAAAAATGAACTTCGTTCACGTTGACGAATCTCTGATTCACGTGGAACAAATTTTATTTTGCCTTCGATTGAATCCATCTTTTCAGATTTATCGGGTAAATACATCTGAGAATAAAGTTGCTTCATAGCTTCTCGTCGATCTTCTTCCCATGGATCAACAGCTGTATAATCAGAATCATGCGCTGCAGGTTGCATTGTGTGATCTGAGTCACATTCCATGAATTCCTTAAAACGAATCAATTTATTGATTTCGATTTATAAAATACGATTTAATAGAATTGCAGCTGCACTTGAGTTTTAAAATATTTGAAAAAAAAAATTATACACATATACCGAACGAAATTTTTCAACTTTTTTAAAAATAATATAAAATACATGATTACCTGTTTTTTACCGAGACAAGAGAATCCTCGGACTGTATTGCACGCTCGCACACGTACACGTACTTTGTTCACGCAAAATGACCACGCTGACCATGATGCCCATATTGAACCATATACTGCAAACTGACTTTTTTTGCTGTTTATTTTATTTTTTAAAATGAAAACAAACAGCAAGTAAGTACTTCATTTCAAATTAAAACTTTTAGAATTAAAATTGAGTAACAACTTTAAAGACCTGAATTTTAATGCACTCTAATGATACAGTGAATAGTGCTAAGTTTGACATAAAATTCCAAAATATAAAATAATATTTTCAGTTCATTTTTATGTTAATAATTTGCATAATACAATTTGTCATTTAAATATATCATGTTAACTTATTTGCTATAGCATAATTTTATTAAAAAAAAAAGGACATTTTACAACTGCTATTATTTATAATATAATGAAATTAAATATTAAATGAATTAAATTTGATTCAGTACCTGATTATTACTATTATTATACATTTTTATGGAAAACATTTGATTAGTTAATTATTATTACAAATTTTAGCATAAAACTATAATGCTCGTTTATTTTTTGAATCTAAATATCGAAATATAAAGAGATGAACCATGAGAAGTTTCTTGTTTTTGTTGCTAAAAAAAATAACTAAACTATTGTGCTACTACATATGTTATTAATGTTTAGGCGTGCATAATGATATCCGCGCATGTATGTGTGCGTGTGTACGTGTGCGTATACACGTCTTCTTATCTGTTTATATTGCTGCAAAAAAAAAAAAAATTGAACAAAATTAAAAATAAGTTTTATTTTATGTCTGATAATGTCCGAAAAAACTGAATTTTAGCATAACATGTTCAAATAATCGAAGTACTGTATTGTAAAAAAAATTCCTATGATTCATCAATTACAATGAATATAAATGAATGTTGCGAAGTGATATCAATTCTTATCTTTTTCTCCGATTTCCCAACTTTATCTTCAATAGTAAAAAATCGTAGTCACTGATTTAAGTGTTCCAGCCTTATAATCACGCTGCCCATGTGTTATATCTAGAATATTGTAAACAACTCCATTATAAAAGGATATGTTATCTGCCATAAATAACCGTTTGACGCATGCAATTCTTCAACTCGGCTTTAGCCTGCGATTATTCTTTCATTAATTTTTACTATTAATATCCTATTTTCAACCATCCTTAAACCTTATCAGTTTCCAACTCCAAATAAATTCTCCTACTAACTAAACAAAAAATATTCAAACTATCGATTGTACTTTCGATAATCATTTATAAATCGTACTGTAACGTAGTTGCGGCAATAAACTGCATCATAAGAATGCCTTTATCAAACAGCAAATTCGTCTACACAATCAACCAATCTCTAATTTCTCCAAACAATAAAATTTTCCTGGCAGATAATTAATATACTAAATATTTAAATTGTAATGAAGAGATGAGTAGTAAGTATGTCTTTATATTTTTCATCTATTTTCCCAGAAAAAAAAGTAATCAAAGAATCAAGTAAAAAATTTTTTAAATAAATATCTTATCAATTAAGCTTTCAATGAAAATGAATGAAATTCATTTTAAAAACATGGAAAGTTTTATTCGTATTTCAAAAAATTTTTTGTACGAAAATGTATTGTCTAAATTTATACAAAAATTGATTTCAACTAATTACAGTTGAAAATAAAAGTGGGATGTATTTATATTTTTTAATATATATAAATGGTTTTACGAATTTGTTGCTCGCCAAAAAAAACTTAAAATTCATTTATTAGTAAGATTTGAAAACACAGAAACTTGCGTATTATTATTCGATATTAATTTACACATATCGGACATTAGATGATTACAATATAATTGATCAAACATTTGAAATTTTTTTTTCGGTGATATGCTTAAATATTTTCTCCACATTTAAAATAAAATTTATGTCTGCTATATAAATTTCATGGCGTGAAAACGTCAATTGCATGAATAATACGCACATATGCTAATCAATGATGATATTAGGACTATTCTATGCGTAACATTTTGAAAAAAAAAATTTTTTCATATGGTAGATATAATAAAAAAAAAAAAAAAAAAAAAAAAAAAAAATTGATTCATATTAACTAATTGAGTATATTTCTACTGATAATTTATCTCAATAATTTATACTTACTATATGGACCATTAGTTGGTAATGGTTTACGTGGTGTAACTAATCCGACGAACTGATTCAACTTTCCGGTACGATATTGAAATGGATATTCCGTAACCGCATCGCCAAGTACTGAAAAGGTAAAAAAAATTTTATGAAATATTAAAATTGAAAAATCAAATAACATATTAAACTGTTATCATCTAAAAGTAAAATGTAAACAAATTTAAACTGATGTTTTCAACATTTTTTAAATTCATCTTTAAATATTACAAAAATCAGGAAGAAAATTTACACAATAAATTCAGAAATTAACAATAAATAAGAGTAAATTGCAACAGTAGTAAATTAATTTTGAAACAAATGGAAATTTGTGAGAGAAATAAAAATTACTAAAGTTACTGTTTATTTTAAGTTTTAAAGTAATTACAGTTATATTAAGTTCACGAATTGAAAATGTTACAATTATAGGTACGATTAAAATATATTTAAAAGCTAGTTGAAAGTAACTGTATTTTTATTCTTCCATAATCCGATCAGGTTTGTTATAGTTGGATATATGTTGCGGAATATCTCAAACAAAATTCAAATATGAATGAATATATAAACTATCTTACCTACCCCAAATTCGCTACTGCAACTGAATAATAAAAGCATAAAAATACAATTATTTCCAATCAGTATTTAGATATATTTTAATACATATAATTATAATATGGAAAGATACATATAATTACATATACATATAATATCATACATATAATTATAATATGGAAAGAGTTTTATAGTAAGTTCAAATGCAATAATTTTACATAATTTTTAAATTTAAATGATTTCTCATAATAATTCCTTTTAAATATATGACCGCATTGTACATAAATTTTTAATATTTACATAATGCCATTTCATTTTGCTTGGAATTTTTGTCAAATTTATGAAGATAACTGAGAAAGTTCAAGATTTAACACAAACAATAATTTTATTGATTTCCTTTTCTTTTATAAATTTCCATTTATTTCAAAATTAATTTACTATTATTTATATTGCTTATTGTTTTTTATTTTTTATTTTCGGAAAATTACTTCAAATTAGAAAATTATTTGTTGGGCTGTTGGTAATTTTATTATCTTTACTTAGAAAAAAGAAGTGTGATAATAATTATCAGAAACAAATATAATATTTATGAAGATGATATAAAAAGATAATAGTAATAATATTAATCGTAATAGCAGTAATAATTCACTGCAGTTATCATCAGATCATTAAATTAATTCTGTTGAGATAGAAAATTCATTTTAACGATTAAAATAATCCTTACATTAATCAGTTAGCAAAATTACAGTATTATAATTGTATTTCAATAATAAAAATATAACTGCAATAGTATGATCATAATTGTAATATTGATTAATTTATATATAAGCATTTTAAAAAATGAGCATTTCGAAAAATTGTTTCTCATAGTTTTAAACAAACTTAAATAAAAATTACTCGACATATTTATTTTGATATGATAAACTTTTTTACATCATTCAAAGTTTGTTGATTCAAATTAATTGAGTAAAACTAAAAATTTACACATACTCAAATCATATTGCTATAATTGTTCCTTCAATATTTCAAAGTCATTGATATTTTATCAAAACAAACCTTTTGTAAGTGATAAAATAGCAAGCAGCAATATTTGCTTGATCAAGAGCGATAACATTAGATTCTGAAATTCTCCAAATCGATGAAATTCAAATATTTTCCGATCTTTTCGGAAAAAAATCTGATTGTAAATCAAAAAAAAAAAAAGAAAAAGAAATCTTCAGCTCACTAAAAACGGATATTTAAAAATCTGGTCGTTCCGGAAGAAAGAAAATGTCCAATCATAAATTAAGAAAAAAAAAAAATAAAAATGAGTCTTCAGCTTACTAATTTGACAGATATTTTAAAGAAAAAAAACATGTTTAAGAATAATAAAGCAATAATAACAATAGCAATAATAATAATAATGATAATTATTATTATTATAACTATAATAATAATTATATTATAATTATAATAATGATAGGGATGATGACAAAATGGCAATGATAATAATGATGATAATGATGATGTAACTTCTTGGTATTAAGAAAATGGATGACTGAAACGATCGTTAACTGAAAATAGTTCTTTTAGGTTAGGATAGATGGATTAAAATTTCCAAAGAATTTTGGAAAAGACAATTGGGTCACAATTTACAATCATGACTGTTCAATTTGAAGATATCATTGTAAGTAATGAGAAGCAGATGAAGAAGACGAAAGAAGAGTGAACGAAAAATAATGAAAATGGACAAAGAGATGAGTTGAAATTTAGTTTTGATACAAATATGGAATAGAAAGATTTCCGAATTTTTCGGGGTAAGTAGATATGGATACGATGGAATGCTAAATGAATTGAGCCATTTCATTCAATCTTCATCTACTGGATTCTCTCTTTCCTTCCACCCCCTCATTTTTCAGCCCTCTCCTTTTTCCACCCACTCTTTAACCGCTCCTTTCCGAACATCCATTTTCTGAACTTTGTTTCTTTTCAATTTCTGAGTTACTTTTTCATATTTTTTTTTTTTTTCATATTCATGTGCCAAGGAAAGATGATATCCCGATTATTGTCACCTATAAGAAATATGATCTTGTAACCTGAACTTATTAGCTAAAATTTTTAAAATTTTTTTTAGAAATTTCGTGCTCTCTGTAAAAGAGTTTTTGTCATTTTTCGTATCCATGTCATCAATCTTTTCTTTTTTTTTCCGGCCTTTCCTTCCTCCTTTTTTTGCTTCCTCTACCATACATTCAAAATTTCTTTTCATACAAAGTTTACATCTTGCAAAATGGATTAAAAAGAGATCAAAATTTCAATTGTATTTGATGAAAGAGAAATAATTTATTGAGAAATTTATCATTTTTTTTTCGTAATTTTACCCAGATTTTTAAAGCAATTTGATCTATTTAGCGATGATGTTTTTTTTTTTTTTTCGAACGAAAAAGAAAGAAAAAAAACTTGTTAATAAAATAAGAGAATCATTGAATAAAAATAAATTAGTTATCGGAAAACTGAAATATTCATATCTGTATAAATACAATAAATTGGTCAAAGTAATTTATATTATAGAAATACCTTGGAAAAGTCGACTTAAATTCTAAAATATAAATTTCAAAAAAAAAAAATTCCAAACGAATAAATCACTAATCAAATCTTATATTTCATCATTTGAAATTCTCAGATTAATCACATAAATAAATCACTAACAAAACCCTACATTTGGATCACATAAAATCTTGGAATAATTCTAAAAATAAAAATCATCTTTCTAAATTCTCAGTATGAGATCATGTGAATTACCAAATAATTGTAAATGTCTCAATTATACTCCTGTTTTGTCAATTTCCAGCTCGTGGCACTAATAAATTGTCGTGGAAATTTTTTGTTTGAAGAAATTGAAAATTGAGTGATCGTACAGATGAATTTATTGTGTGATAAAGGCTTTTTATGACGCAGTTTATTGCTGCAACTATGTTACAATACAATTTTTAGATGAATCGATAGCTCAGAAAAAAAGAAATTTTGGGTCAAAAGATTAACAAGAATTTAATTATATATTAACCACCTTTTCAGATTATTTCTTTCTGGTGCTAATTTTAGATAGCCAAAACTATTTTAGGTTAAATGTTTTTTGTTTTATAGATAGAAGTGAAAGAATTTTTCCGGTTTTTGTTTAGATGAGTTGGTCGAGTTTCAAGCTGAATCTATATCAGTCTCAGTTGAAGTTGCAAATCTTCCATTCCCTACAAAATCTCTTCGACAGTTTCAAATCGAACCCGGTCAACTTAGCCAATCAAAAACTTAATAAATTTCCCTACTATCTCTATAAAACAAAAAACATTCAAGCTGTCGACCTTCGATATTCATTTATAAATTGTATTTAACGTAGTTGCGAATAAATCATGTTATAATAAAGCCTTTGTCACACAAAAAATTCGTCTCTGCAATCAACCATTCTCCGATTTCTCAAAACAAAAAACTTTCAAAACATTAATAATTATACCTTATGTAAATGGTTAATATCAATTTTAACGTCAACTTTCAACGGCGACTTCAATGTTAACATCGATATGAGACAATGTTCGGTGAGTAGAACTTTCTTGTGAAAAAAAAAAACTGATATAATATATGAATGCTTCTGAAATCGTGAAATAATTCAGTTCCATTGTTGGATTCGAAGTTTTCGAAGTTTTTCAAAACTTCAAAATTTCAAAGTTTGCGCATATATTCATGCAATCATTCTTTTTTCTTGTTTTCAAGTAAATAATTTCTGTTGCATAAAATAACTTAAATATTTGTTCAAAATTTATTCAGTATTTGAAATTTGCCGTTACTTGAATAAATATATAATATACACTGAATCATAAGCAAATATTCAAATCGATAGATGAAAATTGCAAAATGCTAAATATTTAATTCATTTTTAAATGCTAAATATTTAATTCATTTTTTAACTGTAGCATTGAAATAATATCCGAATCTTTTCTCTTTTGCTTTATTATGCAATAATTTATTAAATGTATTAAATCTGATTTAAAAATTTATTATATCTTAATATATTTAAAACAGTAAAACGGTAAACTGCACATTTTACAAACAAAACAAATAATGAAAGAATAAATGATCAGATACATTATGCAAATCATATGCAAAGGAAAGTAATTGAATAAATACAAAATTAGTTTAAAAAAAAAAGAGTAATTTCGCTTTTAATCGCACTTTTTTTTTTATTTGCACATTTCTCTCTTTTTTTTGTTTCCAGGAATTAATTTTAAAAGTTTTTAAGTTATTTCAATCACGATAAATTTCGATCACTCTAATTGGTTCAGGATTATTCTTTAGCTTTGATTTCGAGTATGATGCTGTAATTTCATTTTCGATCATAAATGGATTTGTGTCGATTGATTTTTGAGCTCTATTTTTATCCTTATTTGGTATGAAACAAAATTGTCGTTCCGTTTCTATGTTTTTCATATGACAAAGCGTTGATAAATGAGTATCAAGCGTTGTGTTATCAATGAAATTGATATTGCTACTGATAGTATTATCAATAATTTTGTTGGATGGTATACATGCACGAAATCGTAAACGTTCTCCGTTCTTACATTCAGTCCAATTACTCCATTCTTGCAAGTTTGATAATTTCATTAAATCTGAAACCAATAAATATTGTTTAGCTCATTAATTTTTTAGTTTCTTGTAATTTTTTTTAAGATTAGTGATAAAATTTTCCTTTAATTTATTTTTTGATGATTTACAATTTTCATTGCATAGTATTTTTATACAAGAATTTTATTATCAAATTTAAAAAAACTGCAAAAAAAAAAAATCATTTTACTGTGTTATTTCTATGTATATCAAATATACACATATAAATTATAACTTACCGATCAACAATTTACATTTTTAACAAATTACTATTGTGAAGTTTTAATAAATTTCAAAACTGAAACATTATTAACAAATTAAAAAAAAAGCTAATAGAGAAGAAAAATATGCGATAGAATTTAAAAGTCAATAATTAATCAACAATTCCTATTTTTCATCATTGTATGCATGAAAATTTTAAAAAAAAAATCACAAAATTAACAAAATTGATGAATATATGGAAATACTAATAAAACAAATTGATAAATAATAACAAGCACAATAGTAAGTTTATTCGAGAACAAAAATAAACCTTATTAATAAGTATTCAAATTTAAAAATAAATATTTTCTTTTTACGAAATAAATACTTTTTTCATTCATCCATCATTTTATTTCTGCAATTTATTACTTTCAGGTTTTATGAAGCAAAAATGCTCCTCTATTTATTTCTTATCCGAAAAAATTAAAAAAAAAAAAAAAAAAAAAAAAAACAAGAAAGTTTAATAACATTAGTTCCGTGCCTTTTTTCTTTTTCCTATTTTTACGAATTAAAATAAAAAGTATATATATGATGAGTAGATGGAGCATGTATAATTTTATTTGCAACCAAATGCAAAATAAAGAAAAGAAAACGAAAAAATAATTAGACTATAAGACTTGCATGAAATTATTTAATTTTATATATACACCTCATGAACAGAAGTAAAACTAAAATAGTAATTTTAAAAGAAAATTCTAAAAAATTTATTGTTTTTAAATTAAAATCATTCTTCAGATACTCAAGAATATCTGAAGAATGATTTTAATTTAAATCATCTTTTGAACTTCATTTTTTTCTTTAACTTCATTTAAAACAAAAAATAATGAAAGCTTTCCATTGTCTTAAATGAATATTAGCTGGACCCGGCCACACGGAGCGTGGCCGATCCAGGTAGTCCATGGGGCCGGCCACGCTTAGCGTGTCCGCTCCAGCTAATCTATATAAATATAAATAAAAATGTCAATGTTCGTTTATTCAAAAATTTTAAACATTCGAAAGTTCTCAAACACGCGTCTTATCTATATTAGTCCAAAATCTTAGATATCGGAAAGTCCTTACCTATTGCTTTGAAATTTTGACACAACGTTGCATTCGAATACGAGCATGTACACGTCGCTGTAGTTTTCAAACACGCGTTATTATTTATTATTATTTATTACGCAACAACTACAAATCAATAATGTCAATAAAACAAATTTAATGATAAATTTATTTATATAAAAAAGGAGAAAATGATATAAAAGGGTAAAAAACCTGAGTCGGAGCATAAACCGCTCCCGTTGACATCTCTATATAAAATGATAGAAAAGGGCCCTTTGTTAGCGCATGATGATGCGCCTTTGTTGGCGCGCGAGGGTGATCGACATTGACTCTAGTTAAGGGTTACAAAGGAATGACTAGCTATTTATTATTTATTATTATTCATTATTATTTATTATCATGTACTAATATTTATTATATTTATTATTCATTATTATTATTGTTATTATTTATTATTATTATTACTTATTAATTATTATTATCATTGCTAACCGTATATTTTAGTCAGGAAACGGATAGAGGGCGAGGAAGAAGGAGAATGAGAGAAAAAAACGAAGGCGGAGTCAGTAAACCCCGCCCTGTCATTTGATTTTAGTTTTCACGGACATGACACGTGGGAAAAAGTAAGTTTGCTTATATACAAACACGCGTCTATTTAAAATGCAAGACTGTGTCAAAATTTGAAAGAAATCGGTGAAGAACATGCGGAGTTTTGCGGAGACGAACATGGAGCATTTACATTTTCATTTATATGGATTATAATAAAATATCGTTAATCAGTTAAAAATTTTGACTAATTTCAAGACCATTTCAATATTTCTGTAATTGATTAATTAATGATTATCTGATATTTTTTTTATAATTCTTGCTTTTATATTCTTCGATCATATTATTATCGAAAAATGGAAAAATTTTCATTTCATTGCTCATGTTTATTTAAATCTTTAAATTTACACCCGTTTCTAATTTCATTTTCTAAATAAAATTAAATTTAAAAAATAGATTTTTTTAATGACAATTTTGCTAATTTTTTTCAAAAAACTTTCTAGAAAAAACGATTCTAACATTTTTGCTAATTTTTTGGAAATTATTTGATAATTTTTACTTTTATATCAACGTCTAATATCTTAATCTTTTCTGTGAAAATAATAAAAATAAAAAACATTTATCAGTCATTTTTCTAAAAAAGAGAAAAACACTAAATGTCTTTTTAGTGTTTAAAATTAAAATGATTAATTACTTTTGAAATTTTAACACTAATTTGCTTTAAGCAAGCAAAAAGACAAAACTGAAAAATAAAAAAGAAGAAAAAAAACCAAAAATTCGTTATCAGTGAATGTTTCTATTATTTTTATTGCGAAATGGTTAGAAATGCCATCATCGGAACTCGCAATAAATGTATTAATTTCGTGATTAAAAGAAATCAAAAAATAAAGAATAAATGAGAAGAAAGAAATAAAAAAAAAAAACAAAAAAAAAAATGAAAATTTTTTTCAAAACATCTCGATTCCTTTTTTCATGAATAAATGTATGAAAGAAATATAATTCATGCAGAATTTATTCAATACTGCAACACTGCTTAAATCGTTGACATTTTTGTGTTCTTCATTAATACACAAGGACAGTGAAATTTCAAAAAAAAAAAAGAACAGGTAAAGTTTTGAAATTTGGTTTTTCTATTCAATCTTTTTCAGCAGAAACATTTTTTAATAATGGCAATGTTTAGTATTATTTTAATTTTTGATCAATTTTTCGATGAAAAGTTTTACAAAAGATGTCCTTTTTTAATTTCCTATTTTTTATTTTTCAAAGAAAAAATGATTAAATATGCAGAATTAAATAAAATAACCATTATCACCAGCAAAAAAAAAAAAAATTTGTTTAGAAAATTGTATTTTATACTGTAAATTTAATTCTAAGTGGCTTAATTTTCCTTTCAATAAAGAAAAAAATTTACTTTTTTTTTAATAACGATAATTATTTACTATTTCAAGTATTTTTCTTTGGAATTCTTATTTTTTTAAATTCTCAAGAGAAAAATTCATCGTTACTAAAATTATTTACAAATGGAAAATCAAAAATTATTTATTTATTTCAAAACGAAAGATAGAGAAAAAAAGTAGCGAAATTTTAACATTCACTTTTTCTGTTTCAAATTTTTTTTTCAGTTAAACCAAAATGAAAATTTATCATGTATGAATCACTCTATCTATTTTTTTTTCGCCGGCTACTAATTAAACTGATTGATTTAATGTTTCGAACTAAAATTTAGTTTTATAAAATTAGATTTAAAGCATTTGGATGGAAGACAATTGCATGTAAAATGGAAATAATAAAATTTTGACTCATTTTTTCTTTCTATTAATAAAGAAAAAAAGTTGCTTAGATTCGCTTAAAATTAGCTAAGATAGTCGCCAATTCTTAAGCGGTTGCTATTTTCGCACAATGATGTTTTATCGGAAATAGCGACGATTCTCGAAATATCATTATATCCGGATTTTTGTTAGGCTGTGATGAAATCCTATAGTAAACTTTTCTTTTTCTCTTAAACTTGAATTTTAAACCTTTCATTATATATATTGTTAATTTATTAGTTTTTTGCAAGAAATTTATTTATACAAAAATTACAAATTAATAATCTTGCTGAGAAAAATTCTAATAAATTATTACAAAAACAATAAAAAATTTTTTGACAAATAAATAGGTTGCTAAAAATTAAAATATTGTGCAACATGCATGCACGACTTTTAAACTCCAAAGAACAAAATCATAATTGGTTCATATCAAAGACAGAATAATATCACAATAATATCAGTATTATAATAGCATACAATTAATGTTACTAAATAAACTCTTTTTTCCATAATGTATTTCTCTTCTAGTTATTAAAATATATCCTAGAAGATTTTAGTCTTCAATAATAGATTAAAATTTTACGTAAATTTCTTCTCTTTTTTCCGCTAAGTTTTAAATATTATAAGCTACTCAATTTTTTTATTTTTTCTTTTAAAATTAAAAATATGTTGCGATGTAAAATAATAGTTTTTAAAACATTTTTGCGATAAATTTTTCTTAATAATAAACCAAAAATTTTGCATAAATTTCCTTTTTTCTTTTGTTAAAATTCTAAGTATTACCAAAATATTCTTTTTTTTTTTCGTATATTTCCTTTTTTGAAATTTGAAAATATTTGAAAATGTTAAAGAAACAAAATTTGTTTACCTTTATTTTGCTAAAATTTTTAAGTATTATTAAGTATTCATTATTTTGTAAATTGTAAAATATTTAAAGATCTTGACGAAGTAAAAATTTGTCTATCTTTTTTTTTATTATGAATTTTAAATATTCCTAAAATATTCACTTTTTTTTTTATGTTTTCTCTCTTTTTTTAAAATTTGAAAATATTTGAAGATGTCAAATAAACAAAAGGTTTGATGAAGAATTGCATTATTGAATTACTTCGTTGCTTTTGTCACTTTTTCTATTTGTTATATAACATATATATATATATATATAATTGAATTAAGCTATCGAAAATATTTTCTGATTTTGTTGCATTTGCAATAAAATAAAATTCTGCTCGGCACATCGTTTGAAATTTCTTCATTTCACTGCAAATTCAGTTGCTGATTGTCTTTTTTTTTCGCTTCTCCTTATTTATCACTTAAAGCTGAACTTCTAAAGATATATCGAAATGTTTCACACTTTGAATTTGCTATGGCTTTTATCTAATTTTTCCATCTTTTCGTTTCAATCATTCATTTTCTTTTTTTCAATTTTAATTGCAATTTTTTTTTTTTTTTTTTTTTTTTTTTGATTGAAATAACTATTTCATTCTTCGGAATTAGTTACTGCATGAATAATTCATCGCATCATGCACATTTTTGTTATATACATCATATAAAATTTTCCAAAATAAAGTATATGAAATTTTTAAAATCTGAAAATTTTCAAATAAAAACAACAAATAGTAATTAATGTAAAATATTATTCATGTTTCTATCATAATTATTGCTAAATTTTATCATTATTATTACTTTTTCTTCTTCTTCATTATTATTATTTATTGCTACTATCATACTTCATTATTATTATTAAAAAAATAATTTTTTTTATTAATGAATTGCTACTAATTTTCATCATTATGACTTTCTTTTTCATATCTACCATTATTTTTCATTGCTCTTTTTATTAATATTTTTATTTTTCCTATTGTCATTATTAACAAATAAATTTTTCCGATAACTACTATGAATTCCTAATAAGTATCATTTTTTCCTCCTCATTCGTTATCATTATTTTTTATCGCAATCTATATCACTATTTTTATTTTCATTATTATCATTAGCGATAAAGGAGTTTTTTCTCCAACAGTTGCTTCTGATTGCTGTTAACTCTTATTGCTTCATTTCTATCTGTTATTTTTTATTGCCATCTTTAACAATTTTCCACCTTTTTTCATTATCAATATCAATAAATAAGTTCTTTCACTAATTATTGCTATTAATTGCTTCTAATTCTTATCACTGTGACACTTTTTGTTCATTTCTGTCTTTATTTTTTATTGCTGCTTTTATCAATACTTTTATTTTTATCGTTGTCATCACTAACAGATACTTTTTTTTTCGAATTGCTATGAATTCTTACTAATACTATTTTATCTTTTTTATCATTATTATTATTTATTACTGCTTATTACCATTCATATCATTATTTTATATTTATTGTTATCATCGTCAATGAACTCATATTTTTGAAAAATTATCAATAAATAATTCATATTTGCTTACATATATTACTACATTAGCTATTTTCTGGTCTTTTTTTTCGAAATTGCACTTTCAATTTTTCATTTCTTTCCTTATCCAAGTTAATTTATCATTATCATTCCATCTTGCCATCATAATCAGTAATTAATAGTATATAGCATTCATGTTTATTTTCAATTACATTACCATCTGCTCATTTGGTCATTCATTTTCTCTCTATTTCTCTTTTCATCTCTCTCTTTTTTGCATTGAAACTACACTCACATTTTATTTTATATATAATCATTTATTAGGAAATACTGTACGTTCATGACAGAAAAAACCAAAAAACAAATTGAAAACTTTCTCGAATTTTCAATTTTGATAAACTTTTATTTACATTTGAAACATAACTTTATGAATTTTTTTCAAAATTTTTTGCTTATGTAGCCTAAGAATATTACTAATTAGTTCGAATTAATCATTCATTTTACACAAATCACTTTTAAAGAAAAGAAAGGATCTATTGATAATATAACAGATAAGATAATTAGATAAGAAAAGCATAACTAATAATTATGATTTAGATAATTGCTTAGTAAAAATGATTGCAGTTTGAATAGTTGTTTTACGACAGTGATTATGATTTGAATAACTGCTAACAATTCTACTTACATAATGATTATGATAATAATAATCCTCTGCTATACCACTGAGATGAAAGTTTGAATAATATCGATAAAATACGATTAAAATACTTGAAAATTAAAAAAAAAGAAGCTTCATGAAAAGGCAACAAAAAGGTGATTGGAACAAATTATTTTTCGATTTTTGAAATTTTATTTGGTCATCGATTTGGAATTATATCTTAATATCGAAATGGCTTACCGAATTTTCCATTGATTTGTTGAAATGATTCCGAACTTTTAAGAGGTGAGTAAGATTCTATCAAGAGCTTTTGTGTTTCATTTTCATTATTACCCTAAAATTCAAATATTTCCGCGTATTACATTACTCGCAAATGTATTTGAATTTTGATAACATGTATTTAATTTAATTCAATGATTACATTTTAAAAAAAAATTTTTTTTGACATTTACTTATCGATTAGGTCATAATATATTTCTTTCATAGTTATATATTTTCTATTATCACTTCTTTTTTCATTTTGCATTACAATTTTTTTAATGGATATTATTGTATATTTCATTATTTCCTGAACTTATAATGGATGAAATTTTTTTGAAATACTAAATAGAATAAGTTCTCTTATTAGGCAACTTTTGTAATTAATTAAACTACAAGTACTTCATTATTAACTGAATTAATTTTGTTATTTAAATAAACTATCAATATTTCATTATTAACGATTGAATCGAGTTAATACTATTGGAAATTTGAAATTTATGAAATAATGCAGCAAGATTTCAAATTTAAAAAAAACTTGATTTCATATGTGCAAATATTCGTTGGTAAAACAAATAATAGGATTTTGAGGAAAGAAAAAGTAGATGAAGGATGTCATAATCATATATTTAGAGGAAGATTTTTTGAAATTGTAGGAAGCAATATTTATTCCCAATTTTTATTTTCAAAGTGAAAATTTTTTTTTCTCGAAATTATTCATTCCAATGTTTTTTATTCCGAATGAATGTGTAGATGGATAATAATCATTTATTATCAGCATTTATCAAAATTATCGAGATTTATCGATAATTTTAGCTAAATTATATTAAAATTGATATGGGATTATTTATAAAACATTAGTTCTCATTTCATGCTTGACAGATATTTATTATGCATGAATTATTAAATTTTTAAAATTCGTATAGCTTAAGATATATTGCAAAAATTCTCAATCATTTGAGAAATTATTTGAATATTTCAGTATTATTAACACTGGCAATATAGTTGATTTTTGACCGGATTAGCCGGATTTTTGACCGGATTGAACGATATCATTCAATTAAGAAAGATATTACAAGTGCAAATATATTCATATTTTGATTTTTCCATAGTTAATATTTCTTGACAGGCCACTCTTGACATTTTTTAGACTTATATATTACTTATAAATCATTTGGAATAATTAAATGTCAAAATGGAAAAAAAATGTCAGGCAAAGCAAAAAAGAAAAACAAATCTTAAAATTTGCTTAAGATAATAATTATGTATCGAAGTTTGTGCGAATTTGTAAAGCTTTAAATATTTCAGTAATTTTTTTTTTTTTAATCAGTAAAGAAATGATTCGAATCCTGAAAATTGAAAATTGATATATATATATAACCATGAAATTATTGGAAAACGAATGAAGAAAAGGTTAAGACAGATTTTGAGAATTGTAATTATGTGTCAAAATTCATTTTTTTAGCGATATGTAATTACATTTTTTCGATAATAACAAATTTTAAAGTTACCTTTCCTTTTTTTTCTTTTTTTTCGTTTTATTCAATTTCAGCAAATATCTCATTCTAATCATTAATTATTGCAAATAATAGATCATGAGTGAGACCATCACTATTATTTCGATTTATCCAAATCGATTTTTTTCATTAAATAACAAATGAAACTTATCGTAATCATAGACAAAAAAAAAAAAAAAGAGAGGAAGAAAAGATGATATAACTTCTAGCTAATTAATATTTTTGTCACTTAACAACTTATTTTAGAATTTTCAAGAAAATTTCACCTCATTAATTTTATTGTCGGTATATAAATATTAATTTCATTTGTTTACCTATTATAGGTATAATATTTCTTACCAATTAATAATTTTTTTAATTTTTCAAAAAAAAATCTTTACTTTATTTTGACATCGATTTACCGGAATTAATTTCGTTTGCTTACTTATTGTCGGCTATTTTTTTGATTTTTTTTCTTATTTTTGAAGACAAAATATATTTTATTGCATATACAATTTTTATTTCTTCGTAAATGGTTTTGTTTGACGGATGAATAGATTCTTAATTCTCTTTTTTCTTTTCCTCGAAAAAAACTTTGAAAAAATGGAATAAATAAATAGGAAATAATAGATGGACGATGAAGGAAGTTTTAAAAATAGCCTAAAAGAAAGATAGGGGAGAAAATTTAAAAAAAGAAATGAAAATAGAACTTTCTAAAAATAAAAAAAAACTTCGAACAGTGTTCGAAAAAGGAAGTGAAAAAAGAAAAAAAGAAGACGAAAAAAAAGTTTCAGCTTTTATCAAATTTGTTGCTTTCTATTAACTATTTTTTTAATTAGCTATTTTTTTCTTTCGCTCAAACTTTTTTTTCTTAATGGTAAAAAAAGCATTGATAAGCATATCAATGCCCATATTTTTTGAGCAAATAAGGTTTAAAAGTTGTGAGAAAAAAAAAGAAGAAAAGCAAAAAAAAATTGCTTTCATGCGAAAAATTTTTGATGATAAAGCTAATTCGAAATTGATTACTTGTTTAAAAGTGCAACGAAATGTAATAAGTGGATTTTTCCTTTCTTCACTTTAAATGCATAAAATTTTGTTCTAATGATTGTAATAAGCGGAATTTTTTTTCTTATCTAATTATGCATGACGTTTTTGCTAAGAAATGTTTCCAGCTGGATAATTTAAGTGAAAATATCAATTTGCCACTGATTACTTATTTAAAAACATGGATTTTTTTTTCTGCTATAAGTTGTATAAAGTTCGTTTTAACTATGTATGAATCGCAAATGAGAAATGCTTTTAACTAGGAAGTTTGAATAAAAAAAAAATGCTAATTCGAAACTTGATTACTTATTTAAAAGAAATAATGTGTGTATGCAGATATAGTAAATAACGAATTTGCTTTAATATTTGTAATGTCACAAATTACAACTGCGTATTAATTACTCTTATAATTTTAATTACTATTATTAGAGCATATGAATATGAATAATGCCATCATGAATTTATTGAATATCAATTTGAGATGTAACAAAAATTGACTTTTCTATCAAATAAGCGAGAAAATTAAGAATAGAACTAGATTTTATTAGCCATTTAATCATCACAGGAACTATTAAAAAATATTAGCAATTAAAAACTTGGTGAAATTCTCATTTGTTTAAAACCGGATCAAATTTTATAACAGGAAATCCAAATTGATAAAAGTGAAGAGGGAAAAAAATGATGACATATGCTTTTATGGTTTATTTTAATGAATTGATCAATATTTTAAGCATGGTTCCGAGGAATGTGTCTAATATGTACAAATTGATAAAAAATAAGATGGTAATAACTTGAACAAATTTTTGATTATTTAGAAACTTATTGATTTCTTTAAAATTACTAAAATTCAAAATTAACTAAAAATAGCGATCGAAAAAAAATGATTATCAATAAATTTCACTAATGACATTTGAAATTAATTAATAAAATTAGATTTTGGGGTAACTTTAGATCAAAACTTACATTAGCATCAATGAAAATTCCTATTGATGAATTTGTTGGTGGTGCACATGCTGCAATCATAATATTCGTTAATTAATTTTTATTAAAAAATTGATAGTTTAAATTAGCCATGTTATGCCAACATAATAAACAAAAATTAAAAATCGATCGAAATTCTGCCCACAAAATGTATTTTTTAATTAAATGATTTATTTATCATTTCTTAAGATTAAACATTGAAATACATTGAAAAAATTCAAAATTTTAAAGCTTTAATATTTTCTAAAATTTATGAAGCAATTAAGCTAAGTGGACGAAAACAAGCCGATTATATTTGAACTGACAGGCTCATTTCGTTAACAATATAAATTATTGACATTGTCACTCAGAAACCATAAAACATTTTTGCTAAGCCAACATTTTCCATCATATCTTGTGAATTTGCATCGATTTTCATCATTGATATTCATTAAAAATAACATTTTTATCAGGATCAAGAATAATGGTTTGTAATAATTCTCAACCGCTATTTTATTACTAATCATAATTATTCCGCTATGCTTTCATTTATAGTTATTATCTTAAAAATATAAATCTTATCATCTATAATTTTATTCTTATTATTATCATTATCTTTATTATTACAACTATAACATTTTTTATTGCAAATTCTGCTTTAATTTGAGCACTATAAATTATAGAATTGTGAATTCCAAAGACAAAAGAAAAATTAGGTCTTTATTTAATTATTTTTTTAATTAAAAAAAGAGAAAAATGGAACTTACCCGCTTTTTTTTGTTTTTTAAAACAAAATATCGTAAATAAAAAAGAAAAACTTACATAATAGTTGCAAGAATAAAAAAAAAAAAAAAAAAAAAAATGGACGAAAAAAATTAAACGTATCCGGTTTCTTCCGAATTGGAGTTATGCACGAAAATGTGTAAAACTTTTCGGGAGAAAAAGTTTAAAAGACATATGTATTTCCGTGAATGATGTCACTAATTCCAAGACATTATTACACAAAATTTTTCGGGAAAAAAAAGGAAAAAAAGAGAAAGAAAGGAATGAAATTATTCCAGTATCTTCTTGTTGCTCAATTACCGAATATTAATTAATTAGCAAATTAACGCTTCATTTTTAATTGGAAATGATAGTTAAATGTAAAAATAATTGATAAGTTAATCCATTATTCTAGAACAACCAATTCTTTATCATATTGTAAAAAATTATCAAAAAAAGTTATTTGTGAATAATTCTTCATCTTTTTTCTCTTTCTTTATTATCATTAAAATTATCAAAAATTCGAAGACAAATAATTTGTTGGTCACGAAGTTTAAGCAAAAAAATGATTTGTATGGTGATCCATTAAGTTGAAGCAACCAATTAATCAAATTATAGAAGATTTTGGACAACTGTCAGAATGTTATTTATAAATAATTGCTTTATCTTTTTTTTTCCTCGCTTTCTATCAAGCCAATATAATTTTCAAAAATTTAAAAATGATTTATTAAATTGAAAAGTTCCCTAAAATTAGTTGCAGAAATTTTTTTAATTTTTAAACTTATATTGTGCAAAAATTTGAACACTTAATATATTAACTTCGTCTTCACTTTCGTCCTTCTTCTTCTCTATCTTTTAAATAGGCTTCTTTCTTAACTTTCAAACTAGGCTCCTTTTTCAACTTTTAAACTAGGCCTTTCTCTAACTTTTAACTAAACTCTTTTTCTAACTTTGGACTAGGCTTTATTTCCATGAAATAAATCCTTTTCCGCTTTATTTGCCTAAAAAATATTTCATGGTTGAAAAAAAGTAGTTTCATATTTAATGGTTTACTTGAGCTACAAAGATATCCTTTGCCCTTTTTTAACTGTTCTATCTCTTGGCCATATTCAATCCTTTAAATTTATTCGTTTTATTTTTAACAATCTTTATTTTTTTTAGTTTTCAATGGAAACTTTTGTTTTTTTTTATTATATAAATGCCTAAAATACTCACCTAAAATACTCATAATTAGTATTCACATTTATGATTAGTCAAATTCCTTTGTATTAATAAATAATACATCTTCGAACAAATTCTTTATAATCTTAATAATTTTCACTCATTTTAGTTTTTACCACTTTCATTTTTTTTATTGTAAATACATAAAATATTCACAATCAGCAGTCAAAATCATGACTAATTAAAATATCTTTCTAAAATTATCAATATCTATGACATCTTTCAAAGTTTTATTCGATTTTCTATTTCTTATCTTTCACTTCCTTTTAGTTTTCCATTCATTCATCCATTTTAATTTATCAAATTATTTTTCATTTTTTTCTTGAATATAAAAGAAAAAATTACCTATTCTAATGTAATAAATGGACAGCTTTTGTTGAAACTTACGAAAATTTAAATGCTTATATCAATCGCTCACTTTTTCGCTTAGTTTGTGTAAGCTATTTTAAACACTTATTTAGTTTTCAATTAATTCTTTTTTCTTTGAAGAATACAAAAATTTGAATATTTACAAAATTGCTTACTTTTGATTATTCCTACCAAACTATTTTCAATATTTATTTAGCATTTGATTTACTTATTTAGTATTTAACTATTCTGAGAGTTATACAAATTTGAATATTTATCAATTACTAACTTTTGCACATCCTTAATAAATTTTAATACTCATTTGATATTTCATTAATTCCTTTAATGAAAAATACAAAAGTTTGGATATTTATAAGATTGTTTACTTTTGCATAGTCTTAATAAACTGTCTTTAACCATTCAATATTTTGATCAATAAATTAGTCAGTATGTTCAGTTCATACTGTGAAGTTTCTCTCTCAGTCTTATTCTATCGCAAAATTCCATCCAATTCCTTTTAATTATAATTAATATTTCGCTTCGTCGTTACATTAATAAAGTGTTCCGCTTAATTAACATTTTCTATTTCATTCATTCCACACTTTTTATATCATCCGTTATTTTCTTTTTTTTTTTTTAAATTTCGTTCAATTGACAAAATGAACTCGAAGAAAGAATTTTCTATTATATAATATTTAAATATAGGTTTCTCTGCCTGCATGCCTTATTTAATCATCAATTCAAACTATTATTAGGGAAAAAAGAAGTATTTTGCTCGGATAACCTAATCCGCCTAGTCCTTTCCATATCCACAGGTGAGATAAAAAAAGTTTTGTTGCTTCTAATCAAAAAAAGAAAAAAAAAATTAAATTTAAAATTCTTCAATTATAATAATTTGCATTGAAAAATTAATTCATTTATTCGTTATTTCTTTTCTATTTTTTCTTTCAAATTCTTCCTCTTATTTATTTCAAAAAACTGCAAACTTTTAGATAATTTAAAAATTGTTTATAAACATGCAAATTAACTATAAATGTTACATCATAAATTTAGGCTGTCCAATTTTAGAATCATTTTTAAATTGAGAAATATGATGAAAATTTCATCTTTATATACTTTTTTACATTTTAAAGGAAAAAGAGAAATTGAATTTAGGGAAAAGAATTCTCGTGTTTCAAAAGTTTTTTTTTTTTTTTTTTTTGTCAACAATATTTTAAATTTCTCCAAAAAAAAAAACTTTGAATAGAAGCAAATGTCTATTTTCTAGAATTATCTATATTAAAAATATTTCTTTTTTTAAAGAAAAAAAGACAGGGATCACCTATTTTGGAAATATTTCGATCAGTTAGGTAACTTCTTGTATTATTTCAAGAAATCAATGATAATTTAATTTAATTCATTATTTTCTCTTGGAAACGAATAAATTGAAACAAGAATTAGTGGGAAAAACTTTGTGAATTCCAAAAAAACGTGATAAGTTGGTGACTTAATCAATCAAATTCGATCTAGCAAAATGCTGATAAAATTATTCAGGAATTTTTAATTTCTAATTAAATGATGAAGGTCCTAATTTTTATCCCAATCCATTACACATATTTCTAATCCTTATCTCATTTATATTCTTATTTCAATTTCCTATTTTTATTTCAATCGCTATTTTGAGTGTTTTAATTTCTCATTATTATTCCAGCTTCCACTTCTTTTTAGCTTTATTGTGCTTATGTGTTTAGAAATTCTCTTAGACTCTTCAATTGACTTCAGTTCTTTTATTGAACTGAAGTCTTTTGCCTCAAAATAAAAACTTTCTCATCTGTTTCAACTATATTTTCCTTTTTATCGTGATTTATTTTTCGCTATTGCAAATTTGGATTCTTTTGAAATAAACTTGTTGAACCTTAAACATTTTTTTTTAATCAATGTTTCATGAAATGATACTTTTCAATTGCTATGGCTTCAATCGAAAGGTATAATTTTACGAAATATCAATTGAAATAGGAATCGAAATAATCGAAAAAGCGAGAATTAGAAATAGAAACATGCTATGACTGTTATTTTAATTGTTTGTCTTACACGCATATTTCAATTAAAAACTGATACATTTTTACTATAAGTTTTGATAAAATTTAAGATTAATTCATTCAGATAAGTTATATTAACTTGATTTGATAGCTAAAATGATCTTTATTAAGTTCTGATACTAAGTTTGTTTTATTTAGCATTAATTAGGATGATTTGAAGTTTCTTAATGAATCAAGATTTTATTTAAATAAGTTAATAGTGACCTTATTGAGCAATTAAAAACTAAAATAAACTCTGATAAGAATTAGGACTGATTCATTTTTGATAAGTTACTAGTAATCTCAATGAATAATTAGAAAAACCTCAAATTACTACTGTAAAAACTATTTTAAAACCCTTATTTCTTTTTATTCAAATTTGTGTCGGCAATTATGATCAAAAGATTTTTGTCTCTTGTTCTTTCCAAATCATTATTAAATTAAACTTTTGCATGTCAAGCACTAAGGAAGGAGGAATTTTTTTATAGACTAAAGTAAAAAATTATGCATTAAAACACTGATATTATAAGGCATACGAATAATCGATTACCTGTATGTATAATAAGGAAAGCGATGATGATTTGTGCCATTCTGAGGATAGTTGTTGTGAACACAGTGGTGACACGGTCGAAGTGATAACTGAGTGATGATAGATTGACCAAATGGAAATCGTAATAGATGAGTCGATAATATTTATCGAATGGTTGTAAATATCTCTCAATAATCATTGCTAAAATAGATCGATTCAAAATTATGTTGATAAAAGGAAATTTTAATAACATAACGTTTACATTCATCTTTATCAATAATATCATATTCGTTTATTAGTAATCGCATTTTCTGTCAGAAATCGTATATCTAGACGATATTCGTTTCGTCATATATTTATGAATTAATTATATGTCTATCGAGAATTCATCAATATAACTCTCACTAATATATCTGTCAACAATTTTATTTCGATAACAATCCTGTCTACCATATCTATCAGTGATCATATATATATATATATATATATATATATATATATATATATATATAT